>JAQIVE010000977.1:0-29065 GCA_034698285.1 Sminthurinus bimaculatus | reverse complement strand
ATTCTTTCACTACTTTTTCATGCTCTTTCAGGATATATAATCAGAATTGTCAAATTCGGACCCCCAGCAAATCACTTTTTTATTTGGCTAGGAGCTTCCCTTAATGTTCAATAATAATCTGACTCTTGAGTCCAATGAATTAGGTACTTTTTTAAAGCCTAGTTCTCATAAAAGGTGACTATTAATGGTCCACTCCGTAGACCGATTTTACACTGTTGAAAATATAGTTTGTTGAGTTTTCAATAAATAATCGGCCTGCAGACACTTCATTGCTAAATTATTTTGAGTACCGGGTACTACACTATTAAACATAAGTAGGCCTTAATTAACCTGATACTGGTCCAAAAGCAATCTATGTAATTCCTATGTATATTTAGTTTTGTCTTTAATCCCCAGATCCTTTATCAGACTGACCATTGACCATTAGTTAGTTACATACAATAGGGGTCAACATTTTGTGAAATGTGTAGACTTGTGTGCATGTGTTACACACATACACGAGTTTACATCGTATTTCTTAATATTTAACACATGTAAAGGAGAAATTACTTACCTGATCAAAAAGTATCCATGTGAAATCCCCGACTTCCACTGTGCCCGAGGTCATGTCAACGTCAGTAAATGACTTGACTAATTCCCACATATCAATCAAACTCATGTTTTTTTTTAATTTTTGGGTAGTAGATTCCAGAATTCACTGTTAAGTGACATACAAAATGTACTATTTTAAGTAAACAGTTCCATTTTTTGGTTTTACGTGCATGCTGCATACACATTACACATATCGAAGTAAAATACACATATTTATTTACTTAGGTATATATATCATTATATTAAGTGTATTATTGTCCTTCAAGAACTTGCAACTTGCATGCTCAATATAAGCTTCGAATACAATCTATGCATAATCAATAACATTTCGTATTTAGTTGCTTTACAACCTTAGAAATCTTTTAGAAATAATGAATAAATAAATAAGGTTCACTTTACCATTCTATGTAACCTTCAATCTTTTGTTTTGATCTTAAATCTTAAAGCTTAAAGTAGAAGGATCTAGAATACATATTTGCCGACTTTGCCTATCCCATCTTCTATAATAATACTTAAGTACTTTGTATTCATGCACTGTTTACTATTATAAAAGTTAATCTTGAATCTTAGACAATAGTTGAAATAAGAAAGAAGATAAATGAGGCTAGTGAACTAGTGAACTCAAGAACAGTGAACAATACACAAATAAATTATTTTAAAATTTTATACACTCAATAAGTAATCACAAAACACGTAACTAGAAACTTAAACTTTATTTACAATTAAATACACAAAACACTGATCTCTTTTAAATAATATTGGTGTTTATTATTTCTAGAAACAAGAAAATTGTAAGTAAAATAAATATTATAATGAAATTCGCTTTAGACTTTTAAAAGTCAGATTGAAATTGAATTCTTGTGCAAGATGAACAGCCTATAGTCAGAGTATTACAGTCAGGCAGGCAGCTTCAGGAAAAGCAAAAAATAGATTTTTTTTTCTGTTGTCTGTATGCTGGGAGTTATACGATACAAAGTTCAATGATAATATGCAGTGCATTAAAAAATAAAAACGAGACATCGAAGTTCAATACTCAATACAAAATGTTATCGTCTTTAGCCATGACTAAATGCGTATTAAACTCTTACGAATTCATGCCAAGAACTATATAATGTGTTAGATGAGATACTTAAACACTTTCAATGCTTTTACTATTAAAATATTTGAATCGTGAACAAATAAAAAATAAATGAAATATGTCATGAATTCCTGTAATATGTAATATTTAATAAATGTATGATTGTCACCCTGAAAATAATTGTGTATTACAGTAAGCAAGTGATTTTTTGTACAAAAGGATTTTTTATTTTAATTTTTTCTTTGTACGTTATGCTTTCTCCTTCACCAAAGAACCAAAGAAAGCATGGATGACTTTCTCCCTTATATAGAACTTTTCCCGAGTTCAATGTTTCACACATAATATTAATCCATTATTATCCTTAAAATTAATTTTAGATCTAGATGCCAGATCTAAATCTAAAGAGCACATCACAATGCTGTTTTCACATTTTAAGTATTTCATTTTTCATAAAATAACATTATTCATGTACTTAAATATACATAGGTATATATTATGGTTTGTGGTATGAAGGGAGGCCAAATTGCAGCTTAATGTTATATCATAAAAATAAGGAATAACAACAATGGTGTGTACAGCTCATACATACGGCAACGGCGATATAATTAGGTATGCATACATGTGACATATGTTTTCCCTCTTCTCTCTAACTTTTAAGGGGTTTCAATGGAGAAATGAATTTCACTTATATCGTGGTCACCCAATATAATACTTTGCACACCATAATATACGACGGTTTTTATCATAACAAAAGTTTTTAAAACAACAATAAACATAACAACGATTAAACTAAATGTATAATAATAAGGTTTCTCGCAGAAAGCTCATAAAATTAAAGCTACATACAGACAAACCAAACCACTGTAACATGAGTCGCTACAAGCCATTACAAGGTAAAGTCCCGTGTTACTCAAGCTACCGCTGGAACACAGGATTTGGGGGGGGGTTACCCTGGGGTGATTCAGATCTCTGCATATTTTCCTTTCTGAAGTATGTAAATAGTAAATACATTCTACATACAGTACAGTATCTATGTAATATTCGGTTTGTCTGGCCGGATTTTTTTCGATTTCTTCTATAAATCACAATTCACAGTGCCTATAAATATTATTTAGTACTAAAACTTCTATTAAGTTTTACTTAAGAGGAATAATACAATATGAGAACATAATAATTACTATCATTGATACATTGTCAGGTAATGCACATTAGGGATTAGGAATTACATAAAAATTTAATCTGGTGCTTTTCATTGTCTACAGCCAAGGAAAAAACCTTTTCCTCTTTCCAATAACTTTTTTTACTGCATCCTCATATATATTATTATAGTAAATGATCGTACATTTTTTGCATTTTAGTGTTTTGAAACCGTCCAAATGAATGCGTGCATGTAATACATAGATACTAGATACTATTCTGACTATTCTTACCAAAATACTTCCTAGTTTCGATAAATTCTTTTTTATCGCAAAAACAAAATGTTTCTTCAACTTTGTAATAAAAAATTACAGTTTCAAGTTTCAATTAAAAACGAAAGGTAGTACGTAATTTTACTAGTAAAATGCATCATCATGCAATTTGTTTGCATGTGCGTAAGTGTAATGTTAAGGTAATAAGGTAATGTTACGTATACCATTCAATAATAAATACTCATAAAATATGAGTATTATATACTATATATACTACACTCTAATATGACATAAACTGTACTTACTCTACATAGTTCCTTTCCTATTTTGAAAGACAACAATTCAAACTAAACTAATAAAAATGAGACAATAGCCTGCATCCATCATCATGTGAATATTTGCTTGCATGACAAAAGACATGGTACAATAGTAGTACGTTTAAACGTCCTAGATTATAAGTAATAATATATTATATATACTAGAGGTATTACAATAAATAGTATATAATAATATGTGCGTATTTCCTCAATATTTCATAGAATCTCTCGAGTATCTCTCCGACCATACTATGGTACACAGTACATTATTTATACTTTAAACATTTCTTGCGTAAGCGATTGTTTTCCTAAATAGATTAAAATAATATAGGTTAAAATTAAAGCTAAGAAACCCCCTTTTGTAGTACAAGAGTCTCTCACTCTCTCCCACTCTCTAATATTTTACCCTACCAACAGTGTGTAATAAATACTGGAACAATTTCATTCAGAGTTAACTAATCATAACAACAATAAACAGTAGTGCATAATATATTATGTTTTGCATAAATATACAACACAAGCATAGATGGGTAATATATTAAGTATATATCCTGCTATACATTAGCTGATTACACTACATCGTAAAAATTGTTTGATTGAAAACAATAATGGCATCAAATTTAACTTCCATTAGCGGTACTGCCATTGTTAATGTCATTTTTATTCGCCCCTTGATCTTGGTCTTCTCCATTACAATCTTCCCCCTCATCGTCTTCATCGTCTTCAAAATCCATGCTTGAATGCAGAACGCTTGGCGAAAAAACGCTCGAAGAAGTGCTTGCAATCTAAAATGTAATCAAATTCAATGCGTATACGAACACGTCATATTTTGGTCAACAGGTAGCCAAAATTATAGCCAGAAAATTGTTGGTAAAAGGTAAAATGAGTACATGGCCTTACATGAAGAAGTTCTTCATTGTCTTCAATGAGGAAAATATTTGTTTTCTGATCTGGAATATGATCCTGAAATTGCAATGATTATTTTTATTAATTAAGATTGCATAATATTTCCCCGGTATTTGAAAAATTGCAACGGAAAACTGAAGAAAATGGAAATTATACGTAGTGAAGAGACAGAAATACATAGAGCTGAAAGGGAAAAAGGAAATATTAAAAATTCTAATGCTTCACACAAACCTCAATTCTGTCGTATATAATTCCATTTAACCCGAGTTGTTTGAGATACTTAATCGTTGCCGTATTGTTATTATCTTCACCCCAGCAAAATGCGACCAAACCATGTGAGAGTATTTGTTGTACTTGACTTGGATCTCGTAGAATATCTAGCAAAATTCAGTTGAAATGTCAGACTTCAATTTGTAAATGTACTACTTATTGATACGTCAAGATTAGTCAATTTTACATAATATATGCCTTTAGATACTTTTGGTTATCGAAAAATATCTGGGTAACTCACCTTCAGTATGTATACTCAGGCCAAGTATTGAAGAAGACAGTGCATACTGTATTGCGACTGGGATAGAATGAGTTCGGGGGTCATTGTATTCCGGATACTTTTGTGTAACACCTTGAGTTAGAAACAGGACAGGATATTTATTCTGCTTCAGGCGGATCCTAGTGTATTGAAAAAATAACGAAAAATAAAATATATATAATATGTACTTCAGAAATACAATAGATTCTAACGGTTCTACTTCAAGCACAGGTCATTATGATGCAGATTATATTAAAAACAGTCATAAGTCATTATTCCTTACATGGTACAAATGTCTGGATGAAAGCAACTGAAAACAATCTTTCTTGAGCCAGCATTTTTTAAAACTACGCTTAGCACGATATCCAAATACATGTTGAGTTCAATAGGATTCTCCAGTTCCCAGCTTCCATCCTAAAATCCAAAATTATTTTTATTTCAAACATATATAATTTACCGAGCTAACTTTTATAGAAAAACGAATTCTTTAAAATTATAGAAAATCCTTCAGTTTTCCATACTTTAAGTTGCATTGTCCATTTGATTTCAACATTAAATCCAACGTGCGGATTGACCACTGTAAAATGAAAAAGAATCACAATGAAATCTTTTGATACCTCAAACGTAGCATATATGAACTTTATACAAACAAGGAAGAGTTTATGCCATTATTAAGGGCTTTGTACACATGTATTCACTATTACCTTCAAGAGCGTGTTGTAGTGTCGGGAATGGATCATGTTCATCCTCAGCAGTCTCAGCATTATCTCCCGGGGATTCCGATACGTGATAGACCTTGAAAAAAGGAACAAATTAGCATACACAAGTTAAATATTGCTTAGCCAATATACTGTATAAAAGTAAGTACCTAGAAAATCAAAAAACTTAAAAATAATGTTTAGAACTCTTCAGCATTATTAATATTATTGCTTATTGTACATAATGTATAAGTAGATAATTTCTATGCTCTTCACGATATAATAAGGTATAGGTTTTCGCAAATATATATACATGTATGCATAATGCATAATGTTGTCTTGTATGACAAAATAACATTAATGTTAATGTTATTATTGCAAGTTTCGACAACATTGGCAAGGTCAAAAATTAACAACTGCTTCAATGATTTTAATTCAATGTGTGCATCTTTTTTTCTAACATGCCCATAAAACGTTTTGCATAGTTCAGAGGTACAGAGTTGTTCTCATCATGCAGTCACATCGTATTCAATATTTTTGGGTGCATATTGATTACGAAAAAGGTGTGTAATACGTAACACGTGGAGAAAATCATTCAGATGTTACTGCAGTTTGTGAAGTTTGAGTTGTTCCATGCAAGAGACTATAATATATTCAGATCATTAATTCAATACATGCGCTTTTAATAATCTTATAAGTATGTATGATGTATATAAAATATCTTAATGTAAGATCGGCATGTTGTTTCATAATATATTTATATATTATATTATATGTATGCAATAACAAAACAACTACAGTAGAAAATTTTAAAGATACTGAAGAAATTTTTTCAAAACCAACAGCTTGTTAACGATGCGTGTATATTTGATGAAAAGCAGAAAGTTTTCAGTAACAAAAGCCAATATATTGAAGTAACAAGTTATTAGTAACAAAACGAATTAATAGTAGAATGATGTTTAAAATAAAAAGAAAGAACCTCTACCACATACTACACGCGTAAGAAAATTTTGTCAGACAAAAGAGAAGACAAAAACAAAGAAATACTTATAAGGAAGTCGATGAAAAATGAATCAAAGAAACACGAAAGAAAACCAAAATTATTAGTGATAAACAAAGGCAGAAAGTGAGTGGAAAAAAGAATATTATATAGATAAACGAACCTTTTCTGTTTCAGGTGAAAATTTCGACAAAGACGGTGCTGTAATAATACAGTAACGACCGTCTTTACCATCTAATAAAACACCCTTTAAAGATCCAAGAAAATAGAAGAGAGAAGAGTGCTATTATTCACTGCAGTTTTCCAAAGCTCAATAAAACATAAGAATATAAGGATAAATAAAAAGAGGAACTTAACAAAAAAATTTAACCGTATGTACCAGAAAATAAAAGAATAGAACGGAAAAAAAAATAAAACAAGATGTTACAGGTACTACAATAAATGATGATTTACCAATTATATTCTTTACCAGGAAATACGATAGAAGAGAAAAATTAATACGGTTGTAAACTGACATTTTTTTGTATGTAAATCAAATATGCACGGAGATTTTACCCTTACAGTCCAATATTTACATCTAGGCATTGACTTGATAATATGTGAAAGTCCATAGGAATATCAGCCGTTTGATATAGGCAAATACATATATCAAACGGCGGGCATTCCCTTGGCAACTCCCATATGAAAATTTATTTTCCATAGAACCATATCAAGTATGCATAATGAATGAAGATAATATATATTATTATTAGTATTCTGTTGATGATCCCAACACTTATGCCTATCAAACGGTAATGGTATGATTCACAATAATCAATAATAGACACCCCGATCGCGTTGGCTTGCGTGTTAATTTCCTCACCATATGTAATGCATCATTTATACTAATACGAATGTAATTTTTCATGAGCGGAAGTGGTAATAAAATAGGATATTTTTGCTTACTTTTAACTCATGCAGTTGACTCAACGTCAAATCTTTCATGGGTATAGTGAGAGTCGTCAACTCTCCTCCTTTTTTTGCTTTTTGCTCCAAGCCAATATTGACGTAAAAGTCATGAAAAAGGACAGGAATCAAATCCTTTGATAGCTGCACATCAAACTCTACAAAATCTGCTCCTCGTTCAGCTGCATATTTCAAAGAAGCTATTGTATTCTCGCGTAAATTGGCACATCTGTATAAAAAAAGCAAACACACAAAGTTTACAACTCACTTTGTGAACTGTATAAAAAAATATTTTTCTCAGTTGCTTTAAAAAAATTCTTTTGGACACGCACGCTTGAAAACTTTTGGCAGAATTGCCAGCTCCTCGGTGACCAACATCAAGTCCTGTCCATGTTTGTTTCCAATGACGTGCATAACTAACTCGTAGATTGCACGGGCAATCAAGCATCGGGCGCACAATTAAATATTCCACTAAAAATAGAAAAATTATTTTGATTGCAAGTATGCAATAAAAGGTGGCAAAGGAAATCTTGGCACTAGTTTTTTCACTTGATATATTATGGAACAAACTTTTTTTTGCATATATATATCCAGCACTTACATGTAATTTGTCCCAGTGGTTCTTGTTTCATACTCGTGATAGGGAGTACGACTGTTCCAATTGACTGCTTGAAATTTAAAGGTAAAATATGGCAGAATCCAATATGAACTGGTATATCAGTAGTGTTGTTGTCCATGTAGAAGTCAATCATGTAGGCCTAAGCAACGGAAAAGTAAACAAAACCAAGTTTTTGAGTCAAAAGTTTAGAGCGATTCATAAATGTATGAAATAATATGTGCTCTCATATAATATGCTATAGATAATTTTTTAATTTCCAAAAGTTTTCTTACCACAGATGACAACTCAATTACTTGGGCTTGAAATATCATGATTTCATTATTCTTGTAGGGCCTACCAAACTGTGATTGTAATCTCAGTTCGTGTTCCTCTTCATTCATGACAGAGATTTCAGTGAGAGGCCAATTAGCGTTGCTTGTTTGGTCCAAATAATCCATACTGTTTGATTCCAGTGAAATGTCAACAGAATTTTGACGAGACAAATTCATAGTCACCATTTTTAAACGGATCTATAATAATATTAAAAAAAGGTTATGCCACATTAATACATTATACTGAGAGTTACGTTTTAAAAATGCGTTTTTTAAACAGAGTTCCGTAATTGGTCGTTTGTAAATTTGCTTAAAGCTTTACAAAAAACCTTACCGGAGCATTTTTATATTTGTTTCTCCAAAATTTGAGAGCTTCGTTTGACAATTTAAACTGAATCACAGTTTCTGATGTTAACCAACCGTGTTCTATGCGTTCAACGTTATCATACATTCCAAAAATTTCGATGTCGGTTCCCTCCTTTTCTAAGATTAAAAAAATCGGCAAAAAATCGATATAATCCATCAGAGGTATAGAAAAAGTGCATATGTAATCAATAATTGATTTCATGAGCATATTATAATGAGATGATTTTATAAATTCACCATTGTGACCAATATGCCTAGGATTTATATTAGTCTCCCATCGTCGAACAATATGAAGTTTTTCAGCAGAATGTTGATAACCATCCACGAGCATACAAACAAAGTATCTGTACTCAATTTTTTTCCCAAGAGGAAGTTTTACACGTGAAGTCCATACTTTTGCTACCTCTTTGGCCTCACCATTCACTCCATTTGATGTTGTGTCTTGTGACACTGGCACCCTATTTGGACATGTTCATACATAATACGAAATGAATGAGTCGTCACATCATTTTTATTTCATATGAAATCAAATTTAAATCAATTAAAATGTCATTATTCTTTGTAGTACAGATATAAAAAAAATCATTTCTCTTCTTCTACATTTTAAAGCCACGATGTACATCACAATGTGTATGTGGTATGCGTTTGTGTAAAAAAAATCGAACCATATGACTCAGTCAGCGACGGGGCCAAATTAATTAAGAGAATGAGAGAAAGATAGAAGCATGTACTTTGGCATTTACACACATAATATGCACGTGTCAAAGATATTGAAACAGAGTGTCATTATTTTAAATAAGCGACACAATAATATATTGTTACATTTTATGTTTGCACTTAAATCATTCTCAAGTCAAGTTTATTGATGATGAAGACTTACGAGTTGTCCACATGTAGATTGACTGCCTTTTCATGACACCACTCTCCCAGCTCTGGCACATTACCTATTTACAAACAAACAAAATTTTTATCAATTTTCACATTTTATCGTCCAGAGTTCGTATCTTGTTAGTAGCTTGTTTTGTAGTACAAACGTTTGTGCCATGAAACATGCAATGTAAAATACTAAACTAACTACTATCATGTAGCTTAATGTTTTTGTTGATTTTAACATCCTAGATAGATATAGATAAGTGGACATATTATTATGAATTAGTAATAATTATTATAAACTTCTTATTCTTATTATACTTACCCGTCACGCAAACTGTTTCCCCAGGGTTTACGGTGCAACGAACTTTAAATGTCCATTCTCGTGTTGTCGATTTACGATGTTTTACTCCTGTCATTGGTTTTTGTGTGCTAGTCATCATCTTTTAGTTATATTTAGTGTAAGTAAATATAATTTTATTATTGGAGACACAAATACGAGATAAATACGACGAGTGTTACTTCAAAATTCTAATACGATTTTATATGAAAACTTTTTTACACAAAGTATAATATTATAGCTTAATAAGTAAGTACACACGTGTTTGTTAATTTGTACAGTTGTAAAATGTAAAATTACTTAATTGCTAATTAATACAAAACAATGGAGATGAATAGTAAAAGTTGTAAAGATATAATATAATATAGCCTATATTATATTATATAGGGCATAGGAAGCAGGAAGACCAGATTACAGCAAAACAAAACAAAAAAATATAGTAGTACTTAAATGCAAGTTTTCTACTTTGTCTAATCAATATATAACATGTACTATTTTAATAATTTATTATCTTAATGAAAGTGTTCGATGGTCAACTATTAAACTGATTAAACATTTTTTATAATTGTGCTTTTACACTGATAGCACAACTAAAATATTTGAAATGCACTTCCACACTCCTCGACTGCACACTGCACACTGAGAGCTTGAACACTAGATTACCAGCATAAAGATAAAGTACAAAATAATATTATGCATCTATGCATATTTACATTCTATAGTCACAATATGTATGGGACTTTCCACTACTTTCTCCATGCTTTCCCCATAAACTGTAAACAAATACAAATGAACTATGTATGTATTGCTTGTGTATGTATGATTGCTTGTGTGTACGATAAACATACTTAATATTTATGCAGTTAAATATCGACTTGATAGCAGCTCAGCATCTTTAAAGTTATAAGACATTTCAATGCCACGTCGTTGTGATGAAGTCAATTATACAGCATCAGTATTCAGAACGAATGCAACACTGATGATGATGTATGCAAACTATGTTTCTGAGATTTATCAACAAAATAATGCTACATACGCTTAAAACTTTAAAGTACTTTGTATTTTATGTCGAATAAGTATGAGTTTTTTTTGAAGCATTTTCTAATTCCGTTTTTTACGCCCAATTAATAAAAAATGTGTGCATACAACATAAACACAGCCAAACGTTTTGTTAAATGATGCATTTCTTGCAAATTCTCATATTTTTTTATATTTTACGATGAATGTATAGTGTAGCACAAATAATACAAACACATATTATTATATACTACATATTATTACTCATTATTCTTTTGTACTCCGTGATCGTATAACTATATACATCGTTATTATGATTTTATATATATGATCATCTATGTATATTTCATTCTACTATGTATATAGTAAACGTCATAGTTAATAATTACATAATTTTTATAAGTGACAATTGATTTTTTTTTTCTTTCATTTTAAAATGTAAACATGAATCATGATACTCATTAATAGTTTGATAGCACTATTTTTTGTCGTCAGTTTGTCTGGCACAAGTTTAGTTACAGCTACAAAAAAATGACGTTTTAGAACTATTAGTTAATAATAAATATAATAATACCGAGTGTGTAAGGTTTCTTTCTATTCCCTTTTGTCACCGTAGTACATCCGATAGTAATATATATTATAATGTAATATATCTACTTACTTGCAACATCAAATATCATCTATTAAATACTCATGTACACACATTTTTATATTTCATATTTAGGCATGCGGGATTTCACAATCGTCTGTGTGTGTGTATTTATGTGTGTGTAACGGCAACTAAAAACAATTTGAAAGTCTTATTTTAATTTGAATAAATATTTCCACAATGAAAAATAATAATAAATAATTACTATTATATTATTATAGTACTTATTATTATGATTGCTTTACATATTACGTAATAATGTCTCATAATTTTAATTAGGTATCATAATTATTTTTATCTCAGGCAATGATAAAATAGTATTATTCTTTTCTATATATTATATTATTCATTATTATACCACAATTTATAACATTTAAACGTAAAACATGCTCTTGGTTTAGTAGGCTTTTGCTAGTTAACCATTCTTTTTTTCCCCGTATTATATTATAATAATTTATTAAGGTCATATGTCATGGTTTTGACAAAATTCATATGATTAAAATAGGTTAAAACATTAGTAGTATGCATTAACAATTAACAAAACAACAAGAAATAACGCATTGTAAAAATAATACGAGAAAGAGAAAAAAAGATTATAATACGTAATATTATTACCATCATTATCATTAATTATTATTCTATATACCGAAATTTATATTATTGTAACTAAATATACTTCATACCTATTCTTTGGGCGTAAATATAAATAGTACCCTTTCTTCAATGTAACGTAATATATTATATTATATGAATATGAAATATGAAAGTCGCACTTTCATTATTCCCAACTATCGGCATCATCAACAAAGGTAGGGATGACTTTTGGAGCCTCTGTTCCCGGAGGATATGTATCATTAGTTGGACTACTTGGAGGTAACGTAAAGCGGTCAGTTTCATCTGGCGTAGGGGAAGCAATTGTGGGTGAGGCAATGGGAGGAATTTCATCCAAATGGGAACTACTACTATTATTATTATTACTACGACTTGAACCGCTAGAAGATGCAGTGGTTGAACTACTAGGACTACTTTGAGCGAGATGAGATGACGATGTATTATTCTTATCGCTAGTTCGTGGGGGTGGCGATATACGTTTCTCGCTAGTAGTATCATGTGAAGAACTGGATGATGATGAGGTGATGGAAGAATGACTGGAAGGCCCATTTCCGGGAGAAGGATGATAAAAGGTACATTTATTACCTTCACGACAAAATCCTTTCGAAAAATAACTACAAAGTCGACGACCATTTGCTGCAATTTGTAATAAAACAATAAATAAAATATTAGTTTTCTACAATGTAAAATTCATACCGTATAAGTAATAAGTACGTACATATTTACAAAATAACATGATAATATTATATTATAGATAACTGATTACTCTTTTTCTTTTGGTATTTAAACTTACGTGTTCGCTGGCCTCTGGAGTAAGAACTGCTATTGCGATCAGAATGACGATAATCACGATCCTTTTCATAAGATGACGAATGACCAGAATGGCGGTCTCTCTCCCGGTAATCTCGATCTCCTCTCCCACGGTCACTTCGACTATCTCTATCACGATTTCTATCTCTTCTATCATTTCGATCACCCCTGTCATCGTTTCTTCTATTTCCCAAGTCTCTATAGTCCACATCTCTTGATCGTGAGCTCTGATGATTTGTATTGCTTGGATTGTTGTTGAATACATTTCTATTGCCACTACTACCATTATTTGCATTCCCTGATGGTAAACTACTAGTTGAGGGATCTACAAATTGTCCAACCGGGAAACTTTGTGGCATTTGTGGTGGTGGATAGCTAAAAAAGGGAGGAGGAATAGCTGATGGGCCAGGAATGAACCCATGAACGGGTACTGATGCTGCTGCTGCTGCAGCCGTCCATGGATCAGGAGGTACAACGGTGGTAGCAGCTAAAGCTTGATTCCATGGATTCTGCATATCTGCGAAGCCACTATTATTATTAGCAGAGGCATTATCTATTGACCCAGGAAGTACAGGGATTGAAGGATTATTACTAGTTGGAAAAGGTGGAAAACCAGGAACGCCAAGATTAGCCAAGGGATTTGCCAAGTTATTTAAAAGTTGAGTAGGAAAAGTAGGTATGTTTCTAGTAGAAGATGATGATAATGCTGATGATGATGACGAAGGAGGTAGTGAAAGGGGATTGATATTAGCTTGATGATTAGAAGTAGGATTTCCAACCCCAGCTATTCTTTCTCGATGAGTAATAACGTATTTTGGTGTAGGCCATGGAGTAGTCCTTAAATCATAAGATTGTGTTTGATTAGGAACATCATCGGATGGAATCGTTTTAGGTGGTCCACTTCTCTCCATGTCTGCGTCAAATACATCAGCTTCACTAGGATGATCTGGCAATAGGGCACCAGGGAAGTAGAAAACTTCTAATATACCCCTTTCTCTCTCCTCTTGAATATATTGTTCACGGCTATCTACAACGGGAAGAGGAGCATTAGGATCTAATCTTATTTTTCGGAGTTTAGCCGGCCACGTTGAAATCTTTTCTTCCATCGAGTCTCCAGGCAGTGGATTTTTCCTTTGAATACTCTTCTTTTCCTGACTTCGTTCCATCTGTTTCATTTCTGTAAAGTTTACCTTGGGTCTACTTACGTTTACACGCTCCGTCTCATCCATCTCAAAATAATGATACTCTTTTAATTCATCCTCTTCACGCCACTTGACAAGTTTCTTTGGTTTTCCTTTTGGACGATGAATACAGAGACAACTTTTGAGCTTCCCTTCTCCTTCTACTGGGGCAAAATCATCTTGGATTTCTTGTACTTCTCCAGGGCCACTGCTAGGAGCATTTTGTTGTTGCTGTTGTGATGTTGACTCTTTAACTCCCTCTTCAATAACCACAGCCTTATCAGTAGTTGGGGCATCTGAAGTAACTACAGCACCACCGGTAGCAGCAGTATCGTCCTTGTTTGTATCCTTTTCAGTGTCTTTTATTGTTGATTCTTCTTTAATTGCTTCATTTTTATTCGCACCATCTTTGTCATCATCTTCATCATCATCGTTTAATGTATCCCGGTAGAAATTAAACACTGGTGGACCCACCTCATTATCCTTAGGCTTTTCTTTCGATGGCGAAGCTGCTGCTGCTGTTGATGATGATGATGGGGCAACTTGTTCCTTCGATACATTTTTCCCTTCATCGGTACTTGACGACAATCTTCGACTACGACCCGGTTTTTTGGTAGATTTAGAACTTTTAGCGGTGATACTATCCATGAAGAAACTAGATTCTTGAAGTAATTGAGTCTTGGCTGACGATTTCTCCTTGGAACTACTACTGCTGCTGCTGGTTGAAGATGCTTTGTCATCTGATTTTTTACTACTCTCACTAGATTTTCTCCTTTCACTTGAAGAAGTCTTTCCCTCTTTCTTGTCAATAGATGTTCGAGTGTGTGACTCACCATCCAACCTTAAGCGTTTACTTTCCTTTCCTCCATCGGGTGAAAGTCTCTTTGACTTGCTGCTACCACTACTACTACTATTACTATTAGAACTACTAGCACCGGTTAGAGCATCCTCAAAGGACAAAGATGCTGAAAGTTTAGAAGTACTAGCTGTTGCATTTGTGTTACTAGTTGATTCACTTTCAGTTTTCGATTTTGTTGTTGACGTTTGCAGCATTGTATCCAAAATATCCATATTTTTAGACTTTGAACTAACAAATACTTTCACTCTCCTGGGATTACTAGCACTAGAAGTAGATTTATTAGTAGTAGCATTACTAGTTTCGGCTCTTGCATGAACTCCAAAACCAACATCTACCGGAGTACCGTCGTCACTTAAAGAAGAGTCTTTATTACTTGTACTAGAACTACTGCTACTGCTGCTCTTAACCGACTTGGACGAATCCGATGAATGTTTAACTTCTTTAGTTATTTTCTTGACTGGTTCTTCTTCTTTCGCACCTGGAACTCCGATCATATCAGCAAAACTACTCTTTTTCTTGGGGATTTTTAGAACTGCTAAACCAGGTTTTGATAGTGAACCATACACCCCCTCTAAAGTTTTACTGTCCTTTTGTTTCTGTTTTTCTAGCTCTTCTGCTTTCTTCTCCAGCTCCTTTTGCTTTTCTCTTTCTCTTGCCTTTTTTCTTGCCTCCTTTGTTTGTTGTCGTAGTTTTTCTTCCTTTGCCTTCTCTTCCTCTAGAGCCGCCTTACTTTGTGAACTACTTCTTTTTCCAGAAGAGGATGAAGATTTTGATGACGACGTGGAGGATGAAGTTTTAGATTTTGAAGTTGATTTACCACTCAAATCCTTTGACGACAATTTATTTAACTTATCTTTGCTATCAAGTTTCAATTTATTCTTCTCAGGTACTTTCTCACCTTTTTGTAAACTTGCAGTGGCTGTGGTAGTAGCAGTGGCAGTAGTATTTTCCCCTTCTACTTTCTTTGAATATGTTTTAATTAACCCCTTCCCACCTTCATTTACTTTTAAATTATTTAAATTCGTTGGGCTAATTTTCCTTTTATTGTTAGTTATTGTGGGATCTTTTCGAGGGCGTCTTCGTTTAGTTGGTGATATTGCCGATTGTTGAGGGGTATTAGCTTCTCCCATCCCCGTTATTGTTGTTGTACCTGTTGGGGATGATAATGATTGTTCTTGAACAATTTCTACAGTAGGAACAGATGAAGATGTTACTTGCTGATCCTGTGTCACAATTAATTGTACTTGTTGCTGATTATTTGGGTTTAGGGTTGTCCTTCCCATACCACTAGCTTCATTATTATTTGTTGCAGGTAATTGCGGAAGTTTGAGTAAAAATTTTTGTCCATTATGCACAACGTAACAAATACGCTCTGCACTTTGACTATCTTGGACACCATGATTCTCAGATCCAGCGTTTACAATTGAATGCTGTCCTCCAAGATTTTTAATAACAATGGCAGGAACAACGGGGGACGTAGATGAACAACTAACAGGCTCTTGAACTGGAGTTGGAGATAAAAACACTGGTTGTGAAGTTTCTGTTTGGTCTTGTGGTTGAACATGATTGTGAACCGTTTGAGGTTGTGGTTGTTGCAAACCAATATCATTTACTAACATATTATTACTATTCGCACTATTTGATGTATGTAATTGAAATATATTATCGCTTTCAGTATAAGAGTCTAGTTGATCCATTGTCTTTGAAAATAAATCTGGATTAAAATTATCCAGGCACACATCCATCATACTTAATTCAGAATCTTGAAGATCATTTATGTAATCATAACTAGCATCAATCTCCATGGCGGAGGTATCTGCTCGTTCGAAAGATAAACCCATTGTTTGATTTCCTACCACCAAATTATCACTTGAATTTGAATTTACTGTCGTCGCATTTATTGTTTCTGGCATTTGATTTAATGGTCCCATATTATTATTACTATTATTATTAGTTTGCATTATAACAAAACTATGATTTGTAATATTTTGTGGTGTAGGATGTTGTTGAGGATGATTGAGTGAAATTATTGTAGGATTTGTTGTAACTTGTTGAAGAGGTAAAGAGGCAGAGGAAGATGCCGAGGCTTGCTGCTGTTGTTGTTGTTGTAGCTGTTGTTCATTTTTTGCAATAGCAATCCATTTATGCACTATTTTTTCAGCTAAACTCTTCGTGTCTTCGATATCCCACTTGCTTGATATCTGTTTAACTTCTTTGGGAAGAGTATTTTCCTTGAGACGATTTATTGTGGCAGGTGTGTGAAGGAGTAGTTTGAGAATTTCATTGAGTAATTGGTGATTCTTGGCATTTTTAGCTTCCACAGTCCATTCATGTATCATGCTCCATCCTCCTCGTTCCATAAACACATTGAGGATTTGTTCTGGAGTTGACAAAAGAATATTGATGTATGTACACTTGCTCACGAGTTTCTGAAATTATTAGTTAAATATATGTAAACAAAAAAAATCATGATTAGTCATGCAAGTGGGTAATCCTTTTAAAACTGTAATAGATATCATGGAAAATATTACGACTGTGATTTGAATTCAAGTTTGAAAAACGGAAATGGGGCATACCTTTGAAAATTTGCTCATTAACCTGTTTAAAATAAAAAGAGAAAAATACACAGATTTTACATAAAATTACAATATTATACGTCTACGTTCAATATAATTTTTTTACATATATATAAGAGCTATTGGATTTTCAAATGACTGCAAAATATGTAAAAATTAACATGTTTGCGTTATGTTAATAAGGTTTAATGGTCAATTATATAAAAATACTGTATAATTTTTCAACTTTCAACGTACCCAAAGATTTTATCCACATCTCTTTCAGACTTTATGCCTCCAGTTTCAAGATTTAGTAAAGGTTTTAGACAACAAAGTAATCGTGTCGGATCGATACGTGGCTGAAACAAGAAAGGATACAAAACATAATTAGTCTCATTTCTTTCATGAACTTTTCAGTAGTTTTTTAGTGCATTGTACCTACGTCTTCTCACTAAATCTAGTTTGTAAGTTCGATACACATACATGAACAAAATACGAGCGAGCAAACAGCGAACCACACGCTATATTACCATATCCTTTAGTAAATGAATGACATCATGTCTCATTCTTGGCTTATGATGTTGTATTGTCGCATTCATGTGGAGACTTAATTAGTCTAAGTATATTATGGCTTTCTATTTGAATATGATATGCAAACTGGCGGTTTTGGCATTTCGTATTAACTGCTAAATATCACCCATGGAGTTAAATTTTAGCCGTAATGTTGCATTAAATGCGGTACATAAACTACTATTACATTATAGTACCTATTGCCGACAGGAATTGGGTTTCCCTAAAGTATGTTAAGCTGAAATTCTTTAGATAATAGCTGAAAAACAGTTCAAAGTTATGAATTCATCACAAGTCCATACTACATACCTATTCGGATTATGATAAAATAACAAGAAGTATGTATGTATTTCTGATTGTGAGCAAAAATTCTGATAGAGTACTACAGTTATAATTCTAAGCAGCTCGCCAAGAACCAAAAATGCCATGATATTATGGTTTTTACGTACAAGCATGTTATTTGGCTCTATATTATAATATATTTCTGCATCTTTCACCCTACAAAAATACAACGGCGATGATTGCTGTTTTTTCAGTGTTTTTACTTTCAGTCGTTTTTTTTATTTAGCAGTCTTTGGGATGCAAACCAAAGCTTTTCATCGGAGAAATCAATAGCTTAGTAAAAATGAAGGTAAACTCTCTGCATATTATCATACAATATTGTTATATTTTAACCACCGGTAAATATGCTGTTGGAATTTTATCAAAGGGAAAAGCTCTCTAAATCGTTTATTTTTTGCTTCCCCGCCTTTATTTATGTAAACAGAAAAGCATTTTTTTAACCTTTTAACCATAAATTTTCACCATTATATATAATAAATGTAAGAACATTGTCCGTAGTTAACAACCATTAAAATGCCATTCTTTTGACTTCTATTCCAAATCCTGCTATAAAAATCATTATATTATGACAGTGAAATGGTGGTAATAAGTAAACACAGTCCCTAGTTTCTAAAAACATTGATTATATATACAATATGCATGAATTACCATAATATTTACTTAATAACATTTCGTCACAAGTCTCTTGAAAATATTGTCAAGTTGGACGGCTTTTCTGTATTCGGTGGCTCTCTCAGCTGAACTTTGTTTCATATACTATGTTGAGACTTTGAGAAGATACTGATGATGATGTAGTTTTTGCTTTTTAAAAGAAAAAAAAATCTAATGTTTGACCTACCATTCCGACCCAGCTTTATCCGTCTTCTGATTAATTTTCTTTCCTTTTCTCTTATATTTTCTGTTCCCGCCGAGGGTAATAATAATAATAATGTTTTAATTGTAATTTTATTAAAAATTATTATTATTAGTATAACAAATGTTGATGTGGATAGGGATGAACGTCAATCTATTTGTGTCCATTCATGAATCATTTCCTATTTGCATCTGAGGGTTTTCTTAGGCAAGGTTGACCGACATTGTTGATAAAAATGTCAAATTAAGGTTGAAATCTGAAACAAAACACAGAAACAAAACAAATATTGGATCATGACTGTATACTAATATTAAAATTAGACAAGTAAGTAATGCACTGTATGCGCATAATCCAGCATAATGTACACACAAACACATACACAAAAAATTTGGTAACCAGTGACTTGTTGAATAACATTTACAAACTACACAACGAATATTTTAGATCTGTATTATGTCATTAATACATGCCCTAAATATCTTAAAAAGACCACGCTATACTTTTGGCAAGTGAACCTATGAATGTCCATTACTTAATAATACAGTATACTAATAATTGGCCATGCAGTTTTTCAGTTTATATATAGACCTCAAACTTTAAAGTTACTCATCATAAAGTGAATTGATAAAAAAATAACTCCATTCTACCGATGTACTTTGCCTAATGACATGAATATTGTAACATGTACATAATAATTATTATTTTTACAAGGGGATTTATTAGAAAGTTGACTAACAAAAACTATAAATAATAATAATACTAGCATGACCCCTTTCCTCTCCCTTTTCCGGATTTTAATGCTAAATATAGAATGTTCGAGTTTCCCATCCGTTCCTTAAAGAGATGTATCATATTATTGACCCTTTTCTTACTACCATTTATTTACAAATAGTATTATGCGTAGTATTAATACTTTTGATGTTATTCTTACGTTTAAAAAATCTATATAGGACAACTTGAATTTTCTTACAATTCACGCTCTTTACTCTTTATCATAAGTACGAGTGAAACTATAAGGCCGGTTGTGCAACCACTACCTTCCCGGTATTGAACCGAATTTATTGAAGTATGTTATACGGCCTGTCTCTGTGTCCCTTAACTTTGGATATTCGTATCCGTACGATGAACCTACTGCATGAAGAAATGTTATGATGACAGTATAGTGTATACATATAATTATACACAGAATTTCCCTCATGGACTACATTGAAAGAAGACAGGTCAGTCAGAGTTATGCACATACATACATATATGAGAGAATATGTATCAGTACAACAATTTCAAATGAGCACTTGCTCTTTCTTTCTACTTCGTCCTTTGATATCTGCTGACATCCTTCACTGCACATTTTTCTCTCTTACGCCATTCCACGTAGTCGTATATGTATATTCGTTTGTATAGTAGAGCAAGCAGAATGATATGGCATAATAGTTGTTGTCGTACAGTAGACTTCCCTTCAATATAATAATATGTAAACATACAACGAGAGCTGGCTTTTATACGGCAGTAGTAAAATACACATTACACATAGACGATACTATGTATATGTGCAGAAAGCTTCTTCTTCTTGTTCTCTTCACTTGATGGCACACAATATAGCAATATATGTGTGTATGTGTGTGCTTTACTTGCTTGCATTGAAAAAAAAATGAAAATATTTAACTATATAATGTACTTTCGACTAACACAGTGAGCATCTCTATCGCTATCAAATGTCACATGGTCTAACCGAAGAAGAGATAATATTATACTTAATATAGATAGATATACCTGAACCGAAACAACGAGGGAGATTGTATTAAAAACTATTTTATGTAAGTAAGTACTGCATACTATGAATGAAGTTTGTGTGAATATACATTATACATGTATAAAATGAATACAGTATACACATACACACTCGCCACAGACGAGATCGATACAGAATACTGTGTGTGAGAGGCAGAGAAGCACTTATTTCTCCTTTGGATTTCGTCGACTTGTTCTATGTAGTAGTATACATTGTTCAACTTATGCTCCTACAACTGGTGGAACTTGATGCAGTTGTTGTAATACACACACATATACATAGACGACTCAGAGCTTCAAGGCTTTGCTTCATAATATATACCAGGCTCGACGTAAATATCTAGATACATAATATACCACTATTACTACCTACACTATAATTTTATACTAGTTCCCTTCTTCCTCTCATAAAACCTCCTATACACATTTCTAGTTGAATTCCTAGCACACATGAATGTAATACAAGTAGAGAGATATAGTAATAAGTACATACATGTACATGCATTTATGCCCAGCAGAACCCCCCGTTTTTACACTATATATACTATAACCAAACAGAAAGATAGTTAACATTATACGACTACACATCATAGTACTTATTATAAACAGAGAATGTTGAAAAAACACACCACTATACTATACTATATTCTACTATACTATGCTATGGTCGCCTGTCTTTTACTACATATACACGTGATGCGTCGTACATACTTAAATGAAAACGATATTATTGTATACTTTTGGAACACGTAGTTGTACGTAATAAATGTAGTTCTTCTTCGTGAATAGGAGAGAGACACAGAGAGACATTTAGAAATAAATGTGGTACTCATGCTATACTATAGATAATTTCCCCTTCCCTCATAAATACCTACTGTATAGATACTGTCGAGTTCTTATCGTAGCCTACACACAATTATATTATACTTTGGTTAAGTTATTATGCATGTATGTGAATGGAGCTCACTTGATGTGTGTAATGTAAAGTCCCATAACATCATTTACTTACTATGCCCTAACATACATTATTATTACCTATAACATGTCTATGTGTATAAATTGTTGTCACGTAAGTATCTATAAACCTATGGTGTATGTCTACACTACACTCTACACACTGCTGTTGTATTATGTTGTACAATAACAAATGCGAAAAAAAACAAGTGGTATCCTCGTCTCATTGGCCTATAGCATTAGTTTTGTAGATAATAATTAATACTACATACATTATGTATGTACAAAGTACAAATATATTATAAACTGACAGAATACACTATAGGTACATATTATAACGTTTTTGGAAAAAGATATAAAAATAACATCAATAGCAAACATGAAAATGGTACACATAAAGGATAAAGTACTAAAAATGGGAACAATAATACAATTGAAAAGCAAAACGAATTGAGAATAGAAAAAACATTTTACATTAATAAATCACAAAGGAAATGGTATAATAAAATTAATATTTGAATGTGTAAAATAATGTCTTCTGCCATTTTCTACCACTAATCACTGCCTTATTTTTTTAAGTCTAACAATTGTACACGTATCATATGTATGTACACACATATAAATGAGAGCTCACTAATTAACGCACTTAGTTTCTATCAAGTTTTCCTCATCCTACAATAAGTATCAATGTCTCCGATTCAATTAGCTACCTGATCTCCAGTAATTCCTAAAGTTCTGCACCTCTGTTTACATTGAAGCCTATCATAATGTAAAAACAAGTAAATAGGTAGATTATCGCATGTCTCATTACTGTCAACTACACCGAGATGTACGGGAGGAGTCGAAAATGCAATGACAATATGTTTCTTTCTAAGTACAGCAAAAATGTTACTCTTTTACAATGTTGAAAACATATAGAGTTTGATTTTTGTTATGATGAACTTAATATTATACAGTCTAATAAAGAATCCAAGTCCCTACAATGTGTATATATTATGTGTTCATAATAAATTTTTACATAATATTATTATTATATTAGCTATAAATGTGACATTATAGTTGTAGGTAGTAGTAGATATGTTTAGTATTAAAAGTTCACCTTTGATTGCTATTGAAAATTAAGAACACGACTTTATCCTGGTTCCGCGATTAAAAAGTAAACAAAAATCCTATGACAGAAATAAGGATTTCTATTTTGTAAAACGATGCCGATAGGAAAGTGTTTTGGAAATTCCTTCTTATCCTTTTCTTTCCGGAGTTGTTGACGACGGCATGAATCATATAAAAAACAACAATACTAAAAATTATGAAGAGAAAAAAACTATTTCCAATTTTTTTCTTTCGTAATATAAGCCGCTTGCGTTTCCCCCTTGTTTACATACAAGTCAAGTGATGTGCCCTATACAACGACCAACAGACAGAAGAAGAATATTTTATAGATAAAAAAAATGTGGCTCGCTCTCTTTCTCTCTCTCTCTCTAGTATTTTAATGCTGTTTTGATATTATTTGTTGACGATGTCGATGAAGAAGACACGTTTGAAGTCGATCCGTCGATGTGGCCACCACCTTTGATGAATTACTAATACTGATCATTTTCTAACAATAAAATATCTGTCCTCTGATTATTTTTATGTATAAAAAGATAATAATGTTTAAAGGTATTATTGCACGAAGATATCATAGAAAATGATCCAATATTGGAGCTGTTGCTGTTGTTTAGATTTTGCTATAGTTTTCTCTTTCCTCTTGTTCTTGTCTCTTCAATAGGGATGGGAAAATACTTCACCCGACCATATTATTATTATAGAATATATATAAGTATAATATAATGTGTAATAGTGAAACTATCAATAATGGCGATTTTTATAAAATGTAAGTACGTTATGATGACGTAAGATGATAACAATATCAAAGAAAGTTGTTATTATTGCTGTTGCTTTTTCCGTAGAGGCTAAAATTTACGAGAATAAGATAAATTTGCTTTTTTTCCCCTCTATACTTTGTGAAGTACTTTTACAGTCAAGTCTCTCCCTGTGGTTTGTTTGCCATTATAAAGAAAATCTCTGCATCATCTGTAAACTGAGAAAATAAAGAGATTTCCCTCGTTGATGTTTTTCACACTTTTGAACACAAAAAAAACTTAAAAAATTAATTATTAAATGTATGCTGTGGCATTTGTAAATGTTTTCTGTCACTTTAATTGGTTACCAATAGTAATAAATGCACGAGGCAATTAAATATTTTTAATTTTTATTTTACGATAATTTTTTCGTCCTTACCTTCTCTCCTTTCGAAGCCTTCTCTATTATAAGTTTAGAATTATGGAGGTTTGTCCATATGTACCTACTACGCTCGCTCTCTGTTTAATATGTATATTACCATGTATGTACATACGTATAAAATCGCCTCTCTCTACGAGGGAGAACGAAAACCATTCCCACGTGACTGGATGCGGGATAAAGACTTTGAATCTTTATGAAAAAATGTGTGAGGATTGAGGATTCTTGTTTTTTTCGGAAAAAACAAACAAAATATAGTCATTTTAACAGTGTTTACTCAAGTTGTAATTTTGGCAATCCGTTTTAGTTGAACACTTGAATCCTAAGGAGAAATAACGTAAGTGTAAAAATTGTATTTTAAGGTCAGTAAGAAGTATCATCTTTTACTTAATTAATTAAAGTTTGTTAACATTCAAAAAGTGTATCATCTGAAATCTGATAATGTACCCTGTGTGTTTGTTTTATGGTTTTTACAGATAAAACAACGTTTATAGGAAAATGAGGCGAGCATTGTTGTTGAGAAACATACAAGTCGGAGGAGGTGGAGGAGAATTTTCAAAAGCAGCGACGCACCACAAAAGTTTACTTCGCACTGTCACAACTAAAGGTGGACCCTCATCCCCATTTTTACTTTTGGCTGAACCTTGTTGGAATTCAAAACTCATTGTCGATAGAAGAGGACAAACAAATAATAGTCAAATTGTTTTTGCAAGAAGTATTTGTCTTTCACCCTCCTCCTGCTCAAAAATTACAGACGTGGAAGAGGTTGTTGGCACAACAGGAGCAGATTTAGGACAGCCTGTTGACCCGGCAAAAGATAGGCGTAATCCTATTCCTTTCGAACTTAGCATAAAATACATGGAGAGTGCTGGTAAGGAAACGTTTTCTTTTCTTTCTATTTTTCATTATACTAATCAGTGTTTATATTATACCGTAATTTACAACGTAGTTTTATGTTAAAATTTGGTTATAAGAATATGGCCAACTTTCCACGATTTCCACAATTTACTTCTTCCATGAGTTATAATTGTAGATATTTATGTTCTGAAATTATTTTCTATTATTTTGTCACACAGCATATAAAGAGGCTTATGGAGATCTTCCGGTTTGGGTTCCATATCGCCGAAATTTTCCTGGACAATTTGCTCCACATAAAACTCGAAGGACCTGCATTGTAATTTTTTTCATATTTCATATTGCTTATCATTATCAACTTTTCATTTCCATTAGAAATGTATCTATAATATTATTCTATATACATACATAACGTATTATACACTGACAAGTATGCTTGCTAGATAGTACTGCACAAACGATAAACTACATTTATTGTGGCAATGTAGTCTAAAATGTTTAGAAAGAAAGCACATGTATTTATTTTTGTTTTGCTGTATTTTCATCTTTTTTTCAGAGAGGCGGGCTAATTGCAACGGGTAATCCATGTCCAATTTGCCGCGATGAATACTTAGTTTTACATTATAGAAATACCAAACTACTGAAGCAATTTATTTCCCCTCACAATGGTAAAGTTCTTCATTGGGATAAGACGGGTATTTGTCGACAGAAAGAACAGGAACTCCTAGTAGAGTTACAAAAAGCTAGAGATTACGGAACAATTTCTTTTGATGTTCCCGTGAGAGAATATGACTATGATCAATACTATGATACCAAGTCCTGTAATCATTAAGTTTATTGTTATTAGAAACTAAGATATTTGTTTTGCATTTGTATATGTGTGTGTAGATGTAGAGTACGTCTGTAAGTTTCGATACATGAGTAGCTAATAAACATTATGTATAACTTAATTTTATTAATATGTTATACTATGATGACCAAAGCATTGCAATGTCATGTAAATTATTGTGTTATGCTTTTTTTTCTTTCTATTTTAAACTACAATGTTATTAGAGCAATACCCAATGGAAATAGGGAATAGGAAATGTATAATGTACAGGCAAGTATGTACAATGCTAACTGCTGACTCTACGTGTATAAATTGCTGACTCCTGCAATGTGCGTAAAAGTAAGTATAGTAAGTACATTGTTTTAAAGACGAATCGAATCTCTCTGCTTTTGCACTATAGAAAGGCTCTCCCTGAAAGTGGGAAGAGCATGACGTTTGGTATCGTAATACTGCAGTTTTGCAATGTTTTAACTTATACCTACCACAATTCATAAATTCATAAACATTAAACATACCTTTGCCATACATATTACATATCGCCGAGAGACTCCACATATTTATTCAACGATCTCCAACAATGGGAATCAAAGGTTTGTGAAATCAAACACAAAGGGAACACAGAGTTACCAGGTTATTGGATACTTCACAATGTGCTACATGTAAGTATTTATTATTTATGTATCGGAACTTTTATACCTGAGCTCTTCCATTGATATTGCTAGAAGACTAATAGAAGAGCTAGTGAGACATGTGAAGATTGTCTCGATGACGGAAATGTAAGAACATCTAGGTAAACCATAGACTGTTGTGTGGAGAAAATTGTAGGTTGTGCAACTTGTTCGTTTTGTAAATTACCATTGGTATGCAGTATGTACACAAAATCCTATCCTGTGATTGCTTACATTTCCCAGTGAGTTAGGACGGATTGATTTCAATTATGCACTGTAAGTATGGTATTGGTCATTAAATCGGTAATAAAATAAAAAGTTATCAGAAAGCCCATGGGCGGAAAATGTGGCAACATGATATATTATTATATATATGATGCAGCATTTGTCGTTATAATGCTTGATCAGGTAGAATTTGTATAGCGTAATATTAAGTACGGTGCCATGATCATAATAAGTTAAGTTATAAAATTAAAATATGCTGATGTTTTCAAAAAGGTGAAAAATATCAGTCGTGGAAATATCGCTTGTCAATTACATGTGTAGAGGCGAGAGAGAGTGCGAAAGAATCCATGGATAAAAAGAACCTTGAACCGACTATTGACTATGTAGGCTGTCAATTTATTTATTTGACAACACACAGCCAGCGATACATGTAATTCACACTTGAGAATTAATTTGATATCAGACATCATACTCTCATCATGTTCGACAAGTTTTTTATTCACCCTTTTTCAAAATTCTATTACTACAACATGCATAATAGCATAATGCATACGTTTATAGTTTATAGCATAAATAATATGTATACATAGTTCAAAGTATTTGTAATAATATATTAGAATGTATTTACTTACACCGGTAGCCAACCGGTGTCAATACAGTTATTATACTATTATTGGTTTTAATGTGAAGCATTTGTACAGTACTTTTACACCTGGACATAATTTATAGCATTTACATCAACTTTTGATGAAATATGTTGAGCATATTACACTGTAAAAAGTGATCATCCAATATCCAGTACATGTAATTGACATAATGATCGTGCTTACATGTATGTTAACTACATACTTACTTTCTTATGTATTATTAGTAAACACAGTTAAGTGTACAAAATACAGAAGTACTCGTTCATGCTTAGCACCCGTGGAACCAAATCAGTATAATATACTTTCAGTCAGTAAGTAATTTCAACATCTCTAAAATAGAATGTAGCTTACTTTTACTTTATGATACTTTCGTCCTGCAGACTGTCGTTAGTTTATAATATTTAATTTTACTTAAGTAATTAAGTATTGAGCATTTAGGTACTTACAGTTTAGACTTCTTATACACATGTCCCCGTTTTTAGTGCAGTCAAATTAAATCTACTTGTCTCAATTGCCCCTGATTCACTTTAAAGTTGTCGCTGTCACCTGCACCCCAAAGCTAAAAGCCGGTCGGTCTCATAAAAATATATCTAGCGTACATATACGTGTTTGTATTCGTGGTTCACTTCTAATATTCTTACAGTATAGACCTTAATAGACGACAGTTTATCACAGTTTAGTTATAGTTCAAACTTTTAGCAATTTGTATACTCTATTGTTTAACTCTTCATTTGCTTCCGTATCGATCGGTGTTAACTTCAAAAAACATGTTCATTGCTATTTATATATTTAATTGATTCCCGAATTTTTAAATATTTAAACATATAAAATTTAAAGAAAATCAGCGACTGCTACTCATACGTGTGCACTGTGCACTTGCTAGGATAGTGTTTCGTGACAGATTTATTTATATTCCTTGTATTTTTTTTTGTTGGTAACCAAATATTTATCTCTCTATTTTTTTATAGTATTAAAGTTCATAAATCTATAACGTATTTTAAGTAACATAATATAATATGGAGAAGACGGTTCCGAAGAAGATGAATAATATGGACTCATTCTCGTCACCGACTTCCTGGAGAAGGATTCTTTATATTGTTGTGACGGTGCTAATCTTCCTCTGGGTTTTTGTAAGTTTTTCATAGTATTATATATTGGGTTGTTGCAAAAATTCTTGCCGATTTCTTTACAATTTTTATTTTACTATTATTTCTTACAATATAAGTATGAGTCAATAATATAACCACCATTGCTATGGACGAGCTGTTGCCAACACGTAGCAAGAGAATTAATCTCCTTCGCATTCTCCTTCTTCGGTTTAAAATTAAAAAAATCTTGAAGGTACTTTTTTAAAGCCTCTTGATTTTCCCCTTTTTTCTCCCAGAGAGTTTT
>JAQIVE010000976.1:0-29069 GCA_034698285.1 Sminthurinus bimaculatus | reverse complement strand
ATAATATATATATATATTATAATGAAATGAAAATGAATTCAAAGTAAGTACGTAGTACGTAGCTAAAGACTAAAGACTTTGTGTTATTTACTCAATCGGAAAGAAATCCTTCGAGTTCCGCTTCTCAACTTCTATATCGGCATTATAATAGTAAGAGCATTTTGAAAAAATGCAGGATAATAATAATATCTAAAAGCATGCATCCAATGTACATAATATATAATATACAAGCAAAGGCTAAAGAATATATTATTTCATGCATATTGTATTTCACTTGCACTTGCCACATTGTTGTAAATTATGCATGTACAACAATTTAAGTTAGTACTTTTACAACAGTCGAAGAGAGTACAAATACTAATACAAATATTTTCTTCTAAGTACAAGTTGATGGCTGAAATTAAATCCCTGAAAAAGCTATATTATAACTACTTACGTTTGATCTTTGATTGTTCCACTCTAGTTTCATTAAGAAAAATAAAAAGAGAAGATGACTTATCGTGAGGCCCTGTCTCTCTTTCTCTCTCTCCCCTCTCTCCCCTGTCTCTCACTCATCTCTCGTTTTCTATTTTTACGTAAATAGTAAATACTGTTTAATCTTGAAAACATATTTTATATTCTGTATTAGTATGTTATTCTTATGGCCTTATCATTTAAAATTTAAAACACTGCCGACTTTGAGCTAATTGTTAATTACGATAAATAATAATGAGACTTTATAATATTTTTACTCTCTGTAATCTGATTGATTTCTCTTCTATTTTGTATTTATGCACGTAAATCGTAAATGTGTTTTGGGGCACTTATTATGGGGTACATCACTAATTAAAGACTTTAAGTTTCTCATTTAGTCTTCATTAGACTCTCTCTAAAACAGTGATGAGTGATGATAAAGCATGTTATTATATTATTATACTGGTCATTATTTATTATGATATACCTACTACATTGCAGTCAGTTAGTCAATGCCCATAATATGGGCATGCTGCAATGTTTGCCACACGCAATAAAAAAAAAGAAGAGGCAGTTGAGCATGTCCTGTAAAGAAAAGTGAAACTTATGTCTCTCTCTCTCTCTCTCTCTCCCGGTCTTCATCTATTTTTTGCTAATGACTCAGCGTCAGCTTTCAGCTTAAAAATTGAAAATTTGTTATATTTACCTGTTTAAATATCAGCAGTTTTATGCGATACTGTATTACAGTGTACATCGGCCACTGTTCGACGATATTAATTTCAGGTATTAGTAATGATACTGTCACTACTAATATTTTTGATTGCTTTACTACATGATTTAACGTAGTAATATAATTAGAGAGATGATCATTTTAATAGAAGGAACAAAGTTAATGACCTTTCAAGTAAAAGTTTAAAAGGTACATAATGCATAATACTAACTGATAACGTTAAGGCTTGTAAGAGATTTTTCTGCAGCGCCTTTATCGTTTGCGTCTTGCATGGCTACCGTGTAAATATTAAGTATCTAATTACAGTTTACAGAGGATTTGGTTGACTTTGCTGTTGTCGTTGTTTTAATTTTTTAATTGCAGGTTACCTCACATTATAATGGGAAATGAACATGGAAATCTGTTTGGTATGTATTTGTATTTTCCACATTTCCAACTTTAAAGACTATATAAATGACGATTAAAAGGAATTTGTTGTTTTTTCAAAAATATGACGTGTCACGAGAGATACGAGAGAGAATGTACAGATAGACATGGGCTTTCCACGTGTGTAGACATTAATTTTTAATAATACGATTAAACAGTATCATTATTTTACTTTACCAGGTCTCAGTTTAATTTAGATCTTTTTGTATTACAAATGTAGTGGATGTATGATGAATGTATATACTTGCGCTTACACGAAGCGCAAGTATAGCTTTTATACATTGAATAGGTTAGAGTGAGACAGTTAAGTTTTGCGACAGTTTCTCTCTCTATCTCTCAGGTACAAAAAACCTAAAATCCCTCTATTATTTTCATGTTATCATTCACTCAGCTTTGTGTGTTTTGCCAATAGATGATAATTTTCATCCTTTACACGTATTATAGTAAAGTAAGAAGTGGCATGTACAAAGCAGATGTTTTGTCTACAATAATATCCCTTCTGTTTCAATATCCCTTTCTTCATCTTGGATATAAAACATCGTGTGTCTGTTCAGTGTAATGTATGTACCTATGTAATTGGATTGACGATACAGTTTACATAGCGTGTGGTGACTGGTGACTATCACATATTCTTTTCTATTTTATACTGTATCATTTATGTATGTACGACTGAAATGATACACTGATCTTATTACTGTCTGTACATGTGGTTAACCTGGGCATGAAATCTGTGTAACTCACAACTCACCACGATTTTTAGCATATTATAACGTGTTAAAAGTTAAGAGACGCGACAAAGAACGAAAAAACTCAAAACTATATGATGTGTAGGTACTTACTACTTACGTATCATACTGACTTTATAATTTTACACCTGTTAATGTCAACCTGTACAAACTTGGCTATTGCGCCTTCAGATATTTTAGACTTTAGACTCAAATTCAGATAGCTAATTATTAATTATTATTGCAAGCTGAAGTTAGAAAAGAAATAGTGAATCAGTTCAATCAGTATCCTCTTACAGTTTAAACATGATATTAACAAAGTCAAATAATATGTACTAGAAAAAGTAAAACGATTCTTACCCTTTGCCGGTGTCGTAACCTAAAATAATAACACAATATACAGTTGAAAGATTTGAAAAATAATTGCAATAACATTAGACTAGTTATGGGTTTCGGTTAGTTAGAAAATTTTACAGATTGTAATAACTATGTGCAAAATAAGAATCTAGTGCGGGGCTTTGATCTCCTGTATGTTAGCAAAAAACATTGTTTCGTCCAAGCAAATCTCCTCAAACAGTTTTAATTTTGAAAATTTATGAAAAATCTCACATTTTGGATCCACATTTCAAAATTTTGGACTAGAATTTTGAAATTCTAATCTGGAAATTCTGCTCGTCATAGTTTTACGCCTTTATACACATTAAAATTGGACCAAGCAACGTTTTTTTTGCTAAAGTGCGCCAAAGTCGCTCTTAAACGAAATAGTTGAAATAATTATTGTAATTTTTATTTTATTCAGTAATAATAACCAAAACGGTAGGAATATGGCCCTTCATGTCCGCTCACGTGATACTGCACAAAAAAATAATACAAAAATAACACTCGTAAAAATCACATAACATTTCGTTATAAATAATTGATAAATAAATGAGTAAATCAGGGAGTTATCGACCTAAAAACATTTTTTGATGGATTTTTGCGCTGAAAACGGCAATACATGATACATGTTCACCATGATAAACTAAAGTTGATCTACTTCACCCAATAAAATCTTTGATACTACTTTACCCAATCAAAATCCCCGAGAAAGGTGGCCTGGTGTCACTTTCATGGCCATTTGGAATTTTGGAATTTTGGCTATGCTATGGAGTATTTCCCAAGACCCTGTACCTTTCCGTAGAAGGTACAGGGCCTTGGTATTTCCGAAGTGATTTCCAAGCACCCCCCGTAGACCAAGTTCAATTTCCTTTAGCAACTAAACAAAAAGGCATTTTTGGAATTAGCCCCTGTAATGCCATAAATACACCGCCAGCGGACACTGAAAATCGCTAAAATGCGGATACGGACTGTTTAAATTTCGGCTTACTTTTCAACCAACACTGATAAACACATCATGCACTTTTTGATAACTCTCAGATTTACTCGAATATAATTCATATTTTCGGACCACAATTGACCTACTGACCAGAATTCTGTCTCCATTACTGCTCTCTAATCCATGTCCATGGTGTCCGTGCTCAGTGCCAGCCTGTACAATTCAATCATTAACTCTTCATATTATAGCTATACTCTCTTTTCTCAAGTATTTATTATACGACAATACATCATATGTAAGATTTAGAAAAGCGGACATGATATAGTCATAGTCCTTAAATTCATGCCAAATGTATAAAAATTCAGGAAATTTGTAATTTCTTGAGTGAAAGTGTTATAATATATAATAATATTATGATGATGATGATTTAATTCCACTTCCTATACTTACAACCGTCAACAAGAACAATAATAGTAATTTACTATTGTTCTCGCGTGCATGCTATGACCGGAGTAGTAATTGTAATTGTAAGAGTTAAATATTAATTGAAGTGTAGATAAATATAAACATATTTATAATATGTATAAAAAGCAAACTATTTTTTATGTATAAAAAAATATAAGTAGAGGATTTTATTCGACAAAATCTGCATTTGCTGATATCAGTTAAAAGGAATAATGCGTTGATTTCTAATCAAATCTAAAACTTATTATTTTATGCTAATAAGTAATTATTAACTAAAGCTATACAAAACAAACAGTCTAAAGTTTAGTTAGATTCTAAACCAATGACAAAAAAGACAACAAAATACATAATAATATCATATGGGACGGAGTTTTCTAAAGAGCGAAAAGTACCATGTAGTTACTATGGTACTTTTCGCTCTTTAGAAAACTCCTTCTCATATGTAGACTAAAGAATCAAAAGTTTCTTTTGGATATATAGTTTCCATAGAAAAAGTTATATACGAAAGAAACTTTTGATTCTTTATGCTTCATATGTAATATAAATAACGATGCTAACGGTAATATATATAAGATATAAGCTAACGAGTCCATACTGATATATATTTATATGGATTTGCCGTTAGTTTTCAACAATTTTCACAAATTATCATGATAGGTATATTACATACAAAGAAGAGAAAAGTTATTAATTTAGGATAATTTAGTAGTTCATCAACACTACAATGTTAAATAGCAATAAACGTAAAGTAATTATACGTAGAAAAGCTTTGGTTTTAAAAGATCAACTTTGCCGATAGTATAAATGTTAACGATTATAGCTGTACGTATATTAGTAATAATATTAATATGGGGAAGCAGTTTGTGTAAAGTTTTTTTGTAAATAAGACAAGGGAAGAAAAGGATCAAAAACAGAAACGTGTAAGTATGATAGTTTTGTTAGGTTAATTAAAGTTACATGGTAAAACTTGGTCTAACATCGCTACTAATAGTATTATCTATGTTGTTATTGCTAAAACTACTACTACTTCTTATCATGTTCCCGAAAGGACGATAATTATTTATATTAGGAAGAAGAGCGTTCTTCTTTCTATGAACAACTGTTCTGCTAAAACCAGGAGCTACTGACTCTTGTTGTGGTTGTTGTTGCGAGGAAGACTGAGGAAAGAAAGTATTAGTATTAGTTTTGTTAATATTATCAATGTTATTATTATAATCATTATTGTTATTGCGATTTCTAACTAATAGGGAAAAAAGATTACGGTGATTAATGGCATTTGGCTTGGATTGAACTAATTTGGAACTAAAACTATTAGTATGCTTTTGATCATTGTCATTATTGTTATGAATTTCTGCTGGCATTATGTGACTTTGCATATGTTCAGAACTTTCACTTACAGTGTCGGGCTCAAGGACGACTGGTTTTTGGAATGAGGCAGACTTGATCATGGTATTTGGATCCTTTGGAGATTCCAACTGGATAATTTCTCCGGAGGAGGGAGTAGAAATTGGTTTTCGGTGATAAGCCGGCATTCTCATGGGCATGGGAGCAGTCACGGCTTGTATATTGCTGCTTTGTCCATGTCTAGAGTTGCTTTGACTGTGACTTGGTTTGTACTTGAGAACTTTCATGACAGGTTTTTTGCTCGAGGCACTCATGATCATTGGCTTGCCATAAACAGCATCCTCATCCACGGCTCCAGGAACTCTAATACTGGAAGAGACGGGTCGGAAGAGGAAAGGTTGTCTTCGACTTTCCTCTTGAGTTCCATAAGGATTGTAGGAGTGGGCTGGTCGACTGCTACTTTGTCCTTGACTTTGACCATGACCATGATGAGGAGATCTTAGGGGGTGACTACGGATTATGGGACCACTTTGCATATGGTGAGAAGTGGGGGGACTTCCAGTTTGTCCCTCGATAGGACCAAAACCAAACTGACTAGGATTAGTATTACTGTTTGAGGCTGAAAGAGGTCCATTGGTTTGTCCATTATTGGAAAAATAGTCATCGAATCCTTGTGAAAATCCTCCTTGACCATGTCCAGGAAAGTTGTTGTTATTATTATTGTTATTGTTATTGCTATAGGTGTCTGCAGTGATAATTTCGGGTTCTCTCGTGTTTCTTGTTTGTTCCTCGTACTGTTCAGGATAGTCTTCGGGGCCTCCGAAAAATCCAGCATTGTTTTGTCCTGCAGGCCCTCCACTCGGTTGTCTTTGACTACCTTGAGCTGTAAAGTCTCCTCCAAAGTTTGTGGGAGCTCCACTTGGTCCACCAAAATCACCACCAAATCCTCCTTCAAATCCGGATTGACTTGTTGCGGGGGGTCGTCCATGACCGTGACCGTGATGACCTGATGGAGGTCCAGGCCTGGATAGAGCAGGGCGGTTGAATTGTTGGGCTGGCTGAGGTCCTTCGTTATAGTGACCATGTCCATGCCCTTGATGTTGCATATTCTCGGGTTGATGGAAGGATGGTTGATGAGGTTCATATCCTTGACCTTGGATTTCATTGTATTGGGGAGCACTTTCACCCTCATTTCCACCCCCATACTGTTGAGGTTGGTTTTGGAAGGAATGGTAGTGATGATGTTGAGTTTGTGGCTCGGAATAGGTGTTAAAGGACTGTTGGGGTTGAGCTTGTGGGGATGAATAGTGACCTTGACCTCCATGTCCATGAGCATGTGATGGTGGTGGTCCATGACTGTGGGGTCCATGACCATGAGAAGGAGGTCCTCCATGGCTATGATGACCATGAGGTGGTCCTGAGGAGTGTTTTGGTGGTTTTCCATAGTGTTTTGGAGGTGGACCTGACTGCTGATGAGATTGTTGATGAGGGGGTGGAGAGCTGTAGGGTGAACTGTCATAATCTCCAAATCCAGCCTCACCAAAGCTTGAGGGAAATCCACTTGGTCTAAATCCATCACTGGAATCTCCTCCTGGGCCCCCTACAGAAGAGTGAGAATGAGTTGTTGGCTTACTCGAATGCTCACTTGCCGATGGTTTTACTCCATATTGTTTGGAGGGGGCTCCATATGGACCCTGTGCCCCTTGACCTCCTGTGGGTGGTCCTCCTGGACCGCTGGGACGAGGTCGGGAAAACATGTTTCTCAAACTTCCGAAAATATCTGGGAAGCCTCGACCTTGTCGTCCAGATAGGGAACCAGGGGGAGGATGAGACTGTTGACTGCCATGAGGATGAGAATGAGGATGTTGATAATGCGGGTTTGGTGAGGTCGGATGGTTTGATGATGACTCCGTAGCATGACTGCTGATGGCCAAGAAGGCGACCTAAACATGTTCACACATTTATTATTATCATTATTATATTGTACATATTAGAGGAATATTGTTTTCAAAACCATTCCTCGAGCTCTGCAATATTGTAATACTTTTGTTGTAAAAGTAAAATTGTCTTGGTGTAATATGTTTCTGATGATATCTATAAAAAAAAGTGCGTGATACTTATGGTTAAAGGGGGTATAAATGATAAACACGATTTTAGAGCTGCCTTCATTCAGCTTCATGCATCAAATTATGGAAAATTGTGCGGCTTCTACTTCATCATTTAATGTTTTTGTTTCATGTCGGAAAAAATTGTTTTGACTTTTGGTTTTATTTGAGACTAGAGGCAAAGACAGAGGAAGTGTGGTATATTAGTGTGTGTGAGTATGTACGAAAAAAAGATATAAATATTCTGGTTAACTTTGTCTTTGTCGGTCAAGTGAGTTGAAGAGGGGAAGAGGAGAGGACGAGTAAAGTAAAAAGTAGAAAGACAACAAGTCATTTCTTTGGTTTTTCTCTCCTTTTCCGTGTACACATTACACATACCTACACACGTGAGTATGTGATTGTCATTATTGTGTAGCGTTTTGTTGTGATTGTCTTGTGCTCTGTCGTAAATATTCTTGTTTTGATAATGTAATGCGTGTAAAGAGTCTGTGGGAAAAAATGGGAGCAAAACTGTTCTTGTCTTCTTGTTGTATGGTACAGGCATAACCTACAGCCCCATTTTATTCCATTGTAAATACATACAGGCTACAACTTATAATATTATACTAACTGAATCCAATTTGATGTTTGGATATCGATTAATGTAGCTAAACTCACTGTTTATGACATACAGAAAACTTCATTTGTCAAGACATCATCTTTTCTCCAAATCTAAAAGTAAAAGTCTAGACTAGAGACTTGGAGTTTGTAGAACCTCTTTATAATATATTATTATTGTCGACATGATTTATGGTAATAATAGGTAATGGACATTCCGATTCCGACATTTCATTGGAATTTTGACGATTTGCTTGAATTCAAATTGGTGGATGATTGGAATTTGTACAAATTTTGCAACTATTTGCTAGAATATGTTAATCTTTGGCACACAAAAAATGAGCAAAAATTAATGATGATTAGGAGCCAACGAGAGGAGAAACCTCAACATTTCTATGCATACTAACCATAAGTAGATACATTGGCTTGCGTTACGTTTTGATTCGAGACAATAATTGAAACATTTTGTCTATAATCTGGTACATCTATACAATAATATGATGAACTGTTTGATTTTGCATCAACTCTATAAGTTCAATGTTGCCGTTCCTTCTCTCCCTCCGCTTTAACGAGTCATTTATTGCTTTATCTTTTACTTTTATCATTTATGGTACCATTGACATTGCCATTTTCCTATACGAGACAAATAAATACATACACATAATAATATGGAACTGTCAAACTATACTTAATTATGTTTTGGTACTTATAGTATTATGGGGATACAAAGCACCTTTCTTCTTCTTGAAAATCATAATCAGCTGTCAATGCAACAATTACAATTTATATCTAAGTAAATTGAACTAATAAATCTCTCAATGTATTTAAGTTTTAATGTTGTTCAAAATGACTCAAGCCAAGCTCCAAACTTTGAACTGCTCTGATTTTTACAGCCATCTACTATATTATAAAAATGTTGGAATCTACGTGGAAAATTGAAAGCTTCTGCATAAGTATGTGTAATGTGTATTATTCCCTTCGATTCAAGCTGTTATGCTTTATTGACACTGACTTTGATTCTAGTGTGTACAGTAATATAATGCATAATAGTATCTGCATATGTAATATGTATGTGCAATACAGACAGTGTACGAATTCACTGAATGAAAATCGAAATGAAAATTAAAGGAGAGACAAAAACATTTGAAGTGGGTGTACAAATTCAATGAATTCTTTCCTGATGATGGGAAATTAGAAAGCCGGATTAAAAAAAAGTAAAAATCTCAGGAGATTCTGTCTAATCCATAACCTCAGTTACTTTTCATGGATGTGTATAATATTAGTTTATTAACATTTTTGCTAATTTTTAAATGAAAATTAATGATAATATTATGAACTATTGTAATTTATTATGAAAATTCCAACAACTATTACTCGCTCGCTATATGTATGCATTTGAAATTCCTTTTGACTTGTGAAATAAGCCTAAACCCAAAGTTTAAAAAAACGGAAAAAGGGCCATGGACTCACTAGAATAGCGGAAATGAACTTCATGTTGAGGGATCCTCCAAAATGATGAAAAGTTCCAATTATATTATGATCCGTTTTGTGTTGATGTTGATGTAAGCTGAAAAGAAATCACACTGAAATTCGGAGCACTTGTTTTTTTTTTCACTATTTGCTTGATTCACTGGAATACTTGCAATTATAATTGTTATTATTTAACTATTCGACGCTGGAATTTGTAGATTAAACTGAAATTTTATGAATCCCATTTATTTAAATGTTATTTTTTTTATATATTTTTTGACAGGCAAGAAAGAAGAGGAAGAGGAGGAAATTTGAGTTGTTTTCAGGTGAGGAGTGAGATTGTAAGTGAATTGACTGTGGTGAATTAATTGGGTCTATATAGGGCCCTGACAGAATCTACCTGAAACTTCATAGAGAAGAAACCCCAAAGTCTCAAGTAAAGTAGTATTTAGCTGTGAGGAGTGGAAAAAATGTAGGAATATATCTCAAGTCAGTCAGTCAGGAGCTCAAAGCAGTCAACGTCAAATTCAAATCCTACACCAAAGCCAATGTTAAATGAAAGTTTGATCCTCTGCTTTGCATTAGATTCCATTATCTTTGGGTTGCATTGCATCGCATTGCAGTGAAATGAAATGCATTATATATTATTGTACAGTAAAACACAGTGTAGGAACATCGGCTGAGAGGGAGAATAAAAAAATGTGGGGGTAAAACTCTATCAAGTCAATCTTTAGGAGTACACGTGTAGATAGATATATGAAACCATACATCATCATCAACTATTAGTGATATTATGTATATAATGTATATATGATGATAATGATGATGATTATGTGCCTACGAGTCCACGCACTATGCAGAAAATTCTTTAACTCTTTCAGCTCTTTACCATGCCATTGTACTGTCCATACATACATGTAACATGTATGTATATGCTTACACACTACACACAAACATGTCAAAAAGTGAGTGAATGAGTGCACTTTTTACATTTTCAACATTTGTAAAATCTCCTCCAAGTATTACCATTAACATACTGTTGTTATTATTATTATTTCACCTGTATAATATAATTTTATCAGCATGTATGATCAACAGCAACAGTTGATGATTCTTCTCTTTCTCTCTCTTTGATGTTTTTTTACTGTGTATGTGTGTGAGATATGTAAGATGTTTTGGTTATGGTTTGGATGAGGATTTCAGTTTGAATTTGAATTATATAGTTGTACGTTGATAAACGAGTGTAAACTATATAAAGTCGAGTCGAGTCTCAAGTGAAATTGAGAATCGAGAGGCAGAACACAACACATGATAAATATACATATAAATGTAGCATCCATACAGCATTGAAGAGGAGAGACAAGACAACAAGAGCACACAAATACATAACAACAAAAAAATAATGCACCACGTAACAGCATTACATTTGATTTGCACACACACTATTATACATTTTATACTATTATGGTGATGATGAACTTAACTTGTGTGACTTAAAACTTAAAAGACGTTTATCTTTTTTTAAACTTGAGTTTGATAATATTATGTACAAAATAATGATGATCTTCTGCTTCCTCTCGTTTTTGTAGGGTGTCCCTTCTTATTGAAAATCATTCATCCGCGCCACGCATTGTGTAGGTATATTGTGTAACAGTAGCAACAAACGTCACTGGCAAGTAAGGTATTGGGGATTGAGGAAGATCCTATAATTTTGTGTGTTATGCTTTAATATACTGTGCGTTTATGGTATGTACTGGCTATAGCTAATTTTAAATGCTTCTAGCTGCGTTTGACGAGCTAGAGACAGAAATATAGTAAATATATTTTGTAAAAAACGCATTTTTCACTAATATTAAGTTGATTGATCTGCCTGATTTGGGTGAGCTGAGATCAAATGATGATTTGGAATTTTACTTTATATGTTCCTTCGATTAAGATGTTATAATGATATGATTATGTGAATGAATGCCTTGTTTCTTTGAGAAAGTTGAGAGTTGAGAAACATGGAAATTTGTAATCAGTGCACTCTCAAAAAGGCTAATACAACGGGGAATTAATTAGTTATAAGAGCATTTAATGTTAGTTGATCAACCTAAACATCAAAGATTAAAACATTCAAATCATTTTATAAGTTAGAAGAAATTATGTTACAGTTTCAGATTTCAGATATACAAATATAATGCAGTTAAGTAATGAAATGTATTGATCTCATTTTAATTTTTAAATCTCCATGTTACGTGATAAAATGATAGTAAGTATCTATGTATATATGAAGGATACATTTAGATGATATTGTGATCTCTAGTGAAAAGTCTTTGCTCGTCGTTTTCCAAAAATTTATGAGGCATTCTATTCCATGCTAAGCGTACTACATTTGTAAATATATGCACATATAATATGTATACAAACAAATGTACATAAGAAACTGTACACGTGCAAGCAAAAATAAACACTGATGTGTGATAAAAAAGATCCATATAAGTTCGTTCCGCAATTAAATTAAAATTTAGTCGAAAAAAACTAGGGATCCATTGTTGAAAAAGAATCCCAAACATTTGATGTGTTATAAACTTCGAGTTGTAACATTTCAATTCTAGATTGTCAAATGTTTAACTTTGATAACTTTTTTTCGGGTTGTTTACTTTTACTATGTATGTATATTTTTACAATAATAAGTTGAAAATTCGAAAGGAATACAGTTTGTTTTGCTTTTGTGTTTGTCTATAGATCCTCCCAGATGTTAGTTTGAAGAAAATCAAAATCAACGTGTGATAATTAACGGAGTTTGGTGCAACTTCAAAACTTCTTTGTGCATCTTTCTGCATTGGAGCAATTGAAGGATGATGCAGATAAAATGGAAAGGGAGAAAACGAGAGAATAAGGAAAATAGAGAAGAAGAAGAGGAATCAACAAGCGGAGGATGCAGATTTTTAGATATGTACCAATGTAAACATCAGGCTGACTCACGTGAGGTACATTTTTAAAGTCTTAAAATGAAATTAATATCTTGAAATTATTGTAGTTTTTATTATTACGCATAATATGCATGAAAGAAAATGGGGAAAGGTATATTTTTAACTTCAGCCTTTAGGATTTATGGTCTTAACTTCTATCTATTCTATAAGATATAGCACACAGCGAACAACAAGAGCTCTGTATACACTACAGTATACATTGTACATAGTCGATAACACCATAATAGATTTTTGTCCAGGCTTTTTTACTTATTACTTGTAGAAAAATTTCATTATTTTTTTCGTCAGCTCCCAAAGACACCTAAATTTGGGCATTTTCCGGCGGATTTTGGAAGACCTGACTTCATATTCGGACTGTTTCCCATTTTATATCCTAGCATAAAGTGGAATTTTCAAATCGAAATCGTATGTAGATCATTTTGCTCTATAGCGTCGTTGAAAAGGTTAAAACCCGAGAGAAGCGTTTTGTTGCTAGTAATTAAGGGCGCCTCATGCTCTGTTGTTAAATATTGGATCGTTTCGGCAAATTGTCCTTTAGAGTTTTTAAACAAAACGTTTCTTGCAAATCATCATCAATATTGAGAATTGCCTCCAAAAGATCACACAGTTTTATAGCATTGAGGATAAGGTGCATTTTTGAAACCAATAAAGTAGCGTAATGTCAGCATAATTTAATTCCATGGGTGTAAAACAATATAAGTAAACAACAAACAACAACGAATGGACTGTCAAAAATTGAAGGAAAAAATGTTTTAGTAAGGATGAAAGAGGTAGACTGCTTGAGAAAAGTGGGTAAAACAAGGAAAAAAGACAAAAGTTTTGCATAATGTTCCCTTCAAATTCAGTTTTTTCTTTGATTTTATTTACTGTGATTCGTTGAGTGAGTTTGAGTTTGATGGATTCATATAGGGAAATCAGTCATTGCCAGTGTCATTCATTTTCTTTTGCCTTCTATTCAATGAACTCCTCAGGTTATTTTTTCTGTTTTTTATTTTGATTACTCAATCGCCCAACATGTTATGATAACATCTATTATAGACGTTTACTTTTTTTCTCCGTCTGTGGCTAGTGAATACTTATCAAAAAAATCACTGAACCGTGTGATTTTGTGGCTGTAAAAACTAATGTATTAAAAAAGGAAAAACAAACAAGGAAAATTCTTAATTCAAATGAATGAATGGCTTTGCCAAATTTGAGCTAATGATTACATGCTCACATATTACATAGATGAACGATAATATAATATTTCTGTTGAAGAGAGAAAGCCCTCAACTAATTCTTACTGTATGTATAACATATAATACATGTGTATTATGTATTATGTATAGTATAAATAATAGATTGAGTCCACCTCAAAAACCAACAGACATTTAAAGTATATGTATATTGTATATTTTCATGCTATAATGTACTGGGGGAAGCAGTAAATAAGTAATGTGTATTAAGTATGTAGGAACTTTTTATTAGCTAGGAGAGGATTCAAATTTCGAATAGAGCATATAGGGTATGGACTATAATATACACTATAGGAATAAGAATATGCATAATAATAATAATAATACAGATAAATAATTCGACGACACGTATACGGGCCATAAAATTTAGTTTCCACCAAATTTCTATACTTTTGTTAAGAAGAGTTAACAGTGCAAATCTATATGATTAGGATTATCGTATTTTACACTCAATCTCCTTCCCTTCTCACTTGATCATATTTTTTGTTTGTGATTTTTACTCACAAGTACATTATACTTTTTCTGCATCCATATCCATGTGTAATATGTATAGTAAATAGTATAAATACTTTACAGATACATGTGTATTTACGTACTTACCTTAGCTCGATCGTTTATGTGTATTATCATGGCTAATTTAACATTATTTAACGTCGTTAATAGTTTTCCTCTTTCTTTCTCTCTCTTCTTGGTTTTTCTACTATTTCTTTGCAATCCTTAATATTATGTATTATTATTATGTATTTGTATTATTACGTGTCATATTGTTGACTCACAATCATAGCAAATCCCAAAACATTTATTTCAATTATTTGTCTGTATTCTGCATTTATTTTGGCAAATTCATTCTGATTTTTCTCGTCAAAGATTTGTATCTGCTTAGATGCTTACGCAACATTGCTGATTTTCTTGTTGTCGTTGTTGGGAAGTGGAGAGAAAGGGGTAACGTTGCCGTGTTTCATAGCAGTTTTTTAACCGAAAAGGAGAAATCTGTATCTACGAAGTAGTACATAATGTATTATGTATTTAGCTTATATCATTATAGTAATACAACCACTATACATTACTATCAATGAACAATGAATAACTACAGTAATAATTATTTGCCGATGATAATAACACAAAGTATGTACAACAAAAATTCCTTTAACAATACAATTGAGCACTGCTAAAAATACACAGTATGTAGCATCTAGCATAATACATATGTAATACATGTATGCCTAGACAAAATGCACTTTAGCTGCCATTATATTTAACAAAAATGATCGTAATTGGTAATATAATGGCAGTAGATAATGACCAGGATTAATTTCGAGAGATTTCAAGTAATTGCTCGTCAAAAGTCAAAATCCGTTTTGAGTATGAGTACTTACTTCCTCTTATCAAAGGCCAAAGGAGAGATTAATTTTAGGTAAAAGTTGTATGTATACAACAGTATAATACAAAATGATCCTTAATCAAGTTATAAATAATTGGTCAATAAATAGAATTTTTCGGAAGTAGTGGAAATTCGCTAAACTAATTTGTAGGAAGGTGGAATAGGAACTTGATTTGGCTCTTGGATTAAGGAGTTGGGTTAAAGATTAGAGTTTCTGAAGGAAAATGACTGTCATTGAGGAAGAAATGTTCCCTTATAATAGTACCTCTATTAAAAGTATTTTTATATATACATTAGACATTTTTTATCCTCATCATCTTGTCTCTTATTACAGATAGTAGGTGGGTAAATACTAACAATAGTTAGTATACTATACCTAACTTACGCATAGGACCACTATTTGTAATATGTATGATTTTTATGATGTTTGTGTGATATTTTTCATTTGTTTGAGTGCCATACATATATACTCCTTTTGTGAATTTAGTGACATGACTAATAAATCTATAGTCATGTGTGATTGATAGCAAAATCTAAAATGAAGTCTAATATCATTTTATATGCTACAAAGTGCACTTGTGCATGCTGCATGATTTTCTTTTCCATTCGTCACAACGGATATTATATGAAGTGCTCCGAAAAAAAACAAACTGATGCAGTGCATCGTTCGTTGGTTCGTACACATTCTCAAAGTCTACTATTTATTGATATTTATTCTCTTGATGATCATTTTATTTCTCATTTTCACTTTTTCGGAAATCTGAAGTACTATATTTATATAGATATTATGTACTATGTACCTACTCTGTATACGCACCTTACAACTGGATATCGATTACAGTCAGAATTACATCAAACTTTATTTTGGCAGAGTGTAAACTAAACCTGAATGCACTTTTTTTGCCTTTTGACCAAAAGAGCAGAAAAGCAACAGCAAGATGAAGAGCGAATTAAAAGCTTTAAATTTGGTTGATGTTCTTTCTTTGGATTTTGTGTTCGGGAGTGTGAAGTGTGACCGTGTGGCTGTAAATTGTATATAAATTGATAATAATTGTAATCAACACTAATTACTTCCATTCAATCTGTAGCTCTTTCTTTTTAGTTTATACTATATAAAAGTATGTACAAAATATGCCCCTATTTGGTGTATGTATGTAAGTATAGATTATGTACATAACGTAATATTTAGTAGTAATAGCATCATCAGAAGCAATATAGTCTAGTTGTAGTTTTCGGTAAAAAGCTTCTGATGAACACTTCTTTTCGTCTTAAATAACAAAATAATTGTTGATGATTTCCAAAGTCCAACAATTGCAATTGACTTTCTTTGTATGTAAGTCTTTATCCAACTTCTTCTTTATTTTCTACAGTCTTGTGCTTGTACCGACTTAGAAAGAATCTTTTATCAATCATCTCTTTCTGGTTCTGCCTTCATGTATTCATCTTTTATGCACCATCCCTATCGCATTATATTAGATCTTTATTGCATACTTACATGTATACGATATATCGGACTTCATGTAGTCTATGATATGAAGTGATTATTTTATTATTAGGTACTCTCGTTATCATTACTCGTCGTCGTCATTACTACACATACTATACATTACGTAGGTTAAACATGTTTACACTTGACAAGTTAACTCTCGCTTTTGTTCAGATTCAGAATCAGAGGTAAGGTAACAAGATACTCCAATTTATTTACACTTGCCTTACCATTTTTCTTTCTCATACCTACTGATAATTATGGTCATTATACTTGTACAAAAATTTAGCACTGGTTGAACACTATTAAAAAATTCTCTCTTCTTTAAAATCCTCAATGTATGTGTAATGTAAGGTAGGCAGTAGGCACATGGGTATGTACTAAAGGTAATTTGTGCTTTCATACACATTCCAAAATATATTATATTATAGAGGATAGACACATGAAAATCTGGACGATTGAGTATGGGTTAAAAGTGTATCTATCTAAGTGCAATGAGATGCCAAGTTGAGATAAATGTTGACCATAATGATGAATAAGACGCGATGTGTAAGTAGGTGTGAGAGATCTCAGGTTCAAGAACTATTACGATACTTGCTATTATTTTATTATTACTTAAAAACGTTAAAAGTGAAAAAAAAGAAAGGGAATTTCATTTTCAATTTCGTTTCCCAATCACAATCCTTGTGTAGCGTATTTAATTTGATGGCAAACATCTCTAATATAAAAATACAAAACAAAATAACAATGGAAAGAGAAATAGCATCTAATTATATCTTTGCGACAAGTCTAGACGGTGAGTGCATCGTGTATCGTGTATTCAATATTATGCATACATGATATATAGCTGAATAGCCTAACTGAGCATGCATTTTCAATTTGAAGCAACTGGAGGAAACGATCAAGTTGAACTCAGATTTTAAAATGACAAATGACAACTACAAAAAGACAACGGGTTGAAACTTGAAATATCTAGAAAGATTCGTGGCCTTTCTTTGTTATGGATAGATTGGATGAGGCATTGATTTTGTTTAACATACATAATAATAATATGTACTACTTACTACTTATGCACAACATTTTTTGTTTCTGCGTAAAAAATAATTAACAATGCTACTGAGTTGGAAAAGTTGCTTTTTTCCTCGTCTGTGTATAGGAGCTCTTTGTCTACCATTTTAAATTTAATTAATCGTGTCAGATCAGGTACAAAAGACAAGAGATTAATAGATAATATATTTTAATCCTTTTGATTATGGAGTCTCAATGCACCCGATCCTGATAAATATTATCTAGTGATGTGTTAGTCGTAAGCAGTTACTGTTTTTGCATATTACGAATAAAGATGTAAAATATTCGCATCTTGAGAGTGATATCTGCGTTAAATAGAACACCATAAACTACTGATTAAAATTAAATAATAGTAATATCATGCTAATTGTATAAAAGTAAGCGTGTAAAATTAAGCATGTATATAAAGCTATATATAAAATATCCCAACATAATAATATCACATCAAAGAGCATAGACGTACAAATTGTAGAAATCGATATATTATGTATACATGGACTGATTTGAATTTGACTGTGCGGCAGGATGACAAAGACCACGGAAATGTCTGAAGGAATTATTAATGCGTCGATAAGTCATGGGGGTAATTGGAATTTCTAATTATTTCATTTGACCATTTTCATTTTTCTCTCGCAACATTCAACATTATTGTCGATTGGCTTTGACCATGCACCGTGCGTCAAGCTTATACAATACAAAAAAAGGATTCTTATTCGACGAATAGAAAAGAAACTTGAATCGTATTGTATTTATACATATAAATAATGTCTCATTGACATATTTGACTTTCAATTTGCATAAGAATATGAATATATAAAAAGAATATACATATTCTTACGCGGTATTATGAATGTGAAACCAAGTTGAAGCCGGAATGTTTTAGCACTTGTACATATACTTTTACAATTGGACTTTGCATCCATTAATGACAATATATAACATACACTTTAAAATTGTGATCATTTTTTAAAACAAGTCTCATTAATTCATTCGTTGATTCATTCTTCAGTGTGATATAATAATAATATTAATGATGATTATTGAATGACAGACAAACTACATACTTTTTAAAAGTTAGTGTCCAATCAAAGTCACAGAAAACAGCAGAATTTTTAACTTTTTTTGTTCGACGTCTACGGTCAACAGTTGAATGGGTTGTACATACATTGTACATAGTACATAGACGACAGGTACAGTCGAGAAAAATGTATCATAAAAATCAAATACGATACTCTTAGTTAATAATAATAGTAACGATAATGGATAATGACGATGATGGCTTAATCAACATTCCACCTCTAAATGGAGTGTTTATTACCTGTGAAGAGGGAAAAAGATCTACTGGACTCGGGTCGATAATTGGATGAAACTATGGAAAGTATGCAGACCAGTAATTAGGAGGAGGTTCCATTCCAGCAATAGGTTTTAGACACAAAAACAGATTCAGATATACCTATAACCTATAATGTGTATGTATGCAATTCATTTCACACGCAGTAGTTTGCTATATTGTACCCACACTTTTTTCCTCGTTTTTTTTCGCCTGTTTTTCAATATTGTCGATGCCATAGGCAAAAAAGATGATCCGTAAACTTGAGAATGATTCATAAGGTGAAATTAATAATTACACCTTTGGATTTAAATAACTTGGGATAGAATATACAATGTACACATGATATGCATGTTGTATGCTACGTACACTTTACACATTCGCACACACCGTGCATATATATGTATATTGCACTGTTACATTAAGCATTAAAGTTGAACCATCAATTTACATAATTAGTTATGACATGGTGTATGTACATGGAGTATGTAATGGTGTATGGTTGCTGGCCACTGTTGAGAGCGAGAAAAAGAAATGAAATTGTATCCGCATCCCAAACGGTGTTTTTTTTCCTTTGTCGTTAACTCACCGTACAGGGTAAATTCATATGTGTATAGTGTATAGGTATTCCCTATTCACAGTTTATATTTGCAGTGGTATTATGATATTCGATATTAATTGACCGTTAAAATACACAACATAATGTACGCATAGATAATAATATCTTGTATGTATACTACAAAATACAAATACTCAAAATAATGCTAATATGTAACAGTGAAATGGTGTGTTTTATTCTGTTAAATTTTCTTCCATGTGACTTGAGCGCTGAGTCTACATCTATATTGAATATTGAATATATGTATAATATGTCTCATTGCTTTCTGAACAAACGAAGCGAACAAGATTTAACTAGTTGTTCTTCAATAAGGCAATTACATCTGTCGATAATAGTAATAATATAACTAGTATTATTGTTATTTATACTGACGAACTCTTACAGGAAGGTGCGGTCTTCAAATCCATGACTAAAAAATAAAAAAGTATTAATATATGTACAAGTAGATATACGTAAATAGGTAGTCTGGAAAGCTAAATAATATTATGGCCTGCTATGATTATGGGTTATTATTAAAGCGAATGAAAATGAGAATGAAAAGGAACATGATTCTTTTTTTGTTTTTCACAGTCGATTAAAAGTTAATCAACAAGGTTGACGGTGATACTTGGTTCACTTCATTTCATGTTATCGTCATTTCCACAGATTTTTTTGGTTGACACAACTGAAAGATTAAGATTAAACGTTTTACGATTCCCTCTCCCTATGACCTAACTCTATACTTGTGCTTGATGACAAAGGGGAAATGTCGATTTGACCACCACCAGAATTAATTCAACATGACATTTGACATTGCCCAAAGGATTAAAAAGGATGAAAATTAATGTAATTTAGTATCTGTTACATGTCATACAACATCATGTTTCTTACTTGTGTTTTCTATTTTCTAGTTTGTATACTTTTATGATGATAGGAAGGTGGAAACTATTTTATTATTAATTATTACACACTACACAGTAATTAAATGAAATTTAATGTTTGTGACTGGTCCAGCTCACTCCATTTTTCACTGTACATATGTACAACAGTATCTAATATTGTGGAGTCTCGCTCAACAATAATGTATATGATTATGTGTATAGGCATGGACATTTAAAATTGAATGTACTTATACATTATACAGGTACCATAAAGAAGGAGGCACACGTGTTATTTTTTGTCCAGGCCTTTGCTTAAACGTAATGAAATTATTACAATGTAATGACACACGAAATATGAGGGAATTAAGGAAATCTCATTAGAGCATAAAAGTTAGAGACATATTTTTTCCCATCATTCCACAAATCCAAATCCTGGCAGTTGGCAGTCTAGTCCAAAAACTCGAGCTGATAGATATAGGTAATTAAATTACAAAAGATCTTTTTCGTCATTTTTTTTGAGACCATAATGTATTGGAATAAAAACTGGTAAAATCAGTAAAACGTAAGAATAAGACGGAGCTGGACAGATGTGTTTATGAGATGTTTATGAGGAATGTCAGAAAGTCACAATTTTCCACTGATGGGATTCACTTTTTCTCATCTCGTTAACCCATTAATAATAAGTTTACATTATAAGGTACGTAGAGTTCAACTTGTTACATAGTGGAGCTGCAGTTCGTATACGTATGTGGTCGTTCAATGTCCAAAACTGTCGGGAAATTTCATCATAATGTATTTTGTCCATTTTTTCCTACCTATTAGGATCAAAGTCAGACAACAGACAACCATATTCCATAACAATAATAATGTGAGCTTACAATGAGTAATAAGTATAAATAAAGGAGAAGTAGGTATAATACAGTAAAATACGTTTCGTCGTATTCCTTGTTCGAATTGAAGCAGAGGTAAATAAGTAGATGATGAAGAAGAAGAAGAAACTGGAGAAAAAAAATGTGAACAAAGGAAACTCTCTGTACATTAATAATTAATCATTAGTCGTAATACCTAATGCCAAACTCCATACTGTAATTGCAGGCATGGTATAGATAGTGTATAGAGACGCAATGTAAAAATATATGAGTAGGATAGGTTACGTATCTATACGATACAATAAAATATAAAACGTACTTTATACATAATTTGTACATACTTAATGAGGAGATGCCTGTTTACTGCTTACACTGTTTATGTATCATGTATATTATGTGCTATGATGGATTGAGTAGCTGTATCTAGTGTCTACTGCTGGAAAAAGAACAATTCCATTGTAATAGGTGGATGGTCTAACTAAGGTCAGACAGTGAGAGTGAGTTGGTTTTCTGTGAGCCATATATAAGAAGGGAATTGGGACAGTGGGAGTCGTTCTTATTTCTTTAGTCACACTTGGACAGTCTCGTCTCATCAGTTTTTCTCAGCATTTTCCTTTGGAATCGAAATTCATAATACTCCTTCAATTTTATGCCTGTTTTTAATCATCCTCGTCTGTTTTGTATATTTTTCCAGTGTTGCACCGCAAGTTGGACTTGGATTTTATTGGAACGTGGATTGAAAATTATTTGAAAAATATCGGCAGAACTTGTGATAAGCGATACACGATACAAAATTGACAATTTGTGTCTGCGTGTGTATTGTTATTGTTTTTGTGGTTGGAGCGAACGGTGAAAAGCTTTTTGTGTCGGCAAAAATAACTATTGAAACAACGTGTGTGATCTCAACAAGTGACAAGAGAGACCGGATTTCAGTATAGGGCTTTCTCCAATTCAGGTAAGTGCATACATAATATATTATGAATAAATTTAGATTTTTTATTGCAAGTTCATCAAAATTAAACATTGGAGCGAGGTTCTGAAACGAAGAATTCATTCTGTAAAGTATTGGGAAAATGTATGCAGGGTTTAGTCGGTGGACGGCGTTCAATTTTAAAGTACAGCAGTATGTAGGTAGTTAAAATATCTAAAGATGGATCAAAAATTTAAAAATTGATTGAAAAAGACATTGTTTTGCGAGAAAACTAGCCGTAAAAAGCTGGTTTAATACATTATTATTGTTGTCCATTTCCGGTTTTGGCCTAGAATATGAAATACAATTAAAGTCTAAGCGTGATAGCGTGAGCTTGCTTAATTTTCAGTATACAAGTGCATATTATGTATCAGTTTAAACGGCTCTTGTTTGAGGGAATCAAATTATTCAGGGATTGGCGGAGATAGCAATTTCGTAAAGGATGTTTTCAATTATGAATTGCGACACGATTGTTGAAGTTCATCAGATTTGTAGTATATTATGTAGCGTTTGTATGAATGAATGGATGGGTGCATAATTAGAGGCACAGTAACAGTTGTGAATTTACTATGTGATATGATGATGACTAATGTATAGAGCACTGTCTTAATAATGGTAATAATAGTCAGCCACTCTTGTTATACTGGCTCGCCTTGACTTTTCCCACCGTCTCACCTATTTTATATGTACATATTACATATTGTACTTTTATCTATCGTAGAAGTTTCAGACCAATATTTATTTATTTAATGGACAATATGACTGTGACTAGACATGAGCTTTGATTTTGATTTTAACTGGAATGTAATGAGAATTATACTATACTACACAGTAGTGTATGTATTACACTGATTTATAGCGATATATAACCAGTTGGATTCAAAAACAATAATTTAAGAATATTGATGATAGTATTGCTGCTCTTCATGCCTGCTCGATATCGACGAGAGTTCAGTTAGAAATTTACAAACGATTCCGCACTCTTTACTTAATAACAATCATTTCATTGTTATTTAGTAGATGCCTAGGTATGTAAGATATAGATACAATGTCTGTGAGGCTGTGTAGTACTGATAACTGCTATTTTTTATATGTGATCAACGACAATTATTATCATTTATTATGTATGCCTAATAGGAATATCGTATATAGCATCTTTTGTATGTACATTTCTTACGTTATTGTTTCTTCATTAACTTAAGAGGCATTCCTCATTCCTTCTTCTTCTTCTTCTACCGCTATTGAGCTTCATCTAATATTGATAAAATTGATGAGGTTCCAATTTCCAATACATATTATAATGTAGCGTACATAGTGAGTATAGATGACTCGACTGTTGCTGTATAGTCCAGGACTGACCCTAATAAATCAAATCTATAAGTCATAATGATATTGTTATGACCAAGGCGTGAGAGTACCTCTACGTTTAGCAATATATTATTGAAAAATAAAAAATATTCAATAAAGAAGAAGACTTTGTTTTAAGTGTCAGTGTTGTGCAGAGCAAAGGCACGATCTGAAGTTAGTAGATAGGTACCTATGTAAGTTTATGTACATATGCATATAGGAGCATAAAGTTAGAAGTGAGCAATTTATAGTGAATAATAATGATAATACATAATAAGCAGTATCATTTTGATGCACAAAAGCGTGTGAGAAATATGCAGGTTATTTACTACCCTACTTATGCTGGTATGTAAATAAATAATAAATAAGCAGGAAGAAGATTTTTCCCTACTTAATATTCACTTCACTCTCGATCAAATATGATAGTCTAGATACTGGAAAACTGGAAAAATGCAGTGAGCATGAATGAGCGTTGACTTTGATTCAAATTCAACTCATTTTGTTGTCGCTTTTTTAAATATCCAACATAACATGTATCCAGTATTGAGTATATGACTGTGAACTCACAAGAGGAGTGGGGAGCTTGTAAAGAGTAAAGAGTTTCGAAACTTTTTACTCTTTGCAAGCTACTACAATAAAAACTAATATTACATCAAGAAGAGCGGCCTCCGATTGAAGACCGAATTTGAAACTTTATGGTTATTGAGTAAATGTTTTGAGTCTGACCCTGTCATAAAAATTTCAGTTCAATGGCTAAAAATTGCACATAACGTACACATAATATATGCATGGAAATGATATGAAAAGATAAAATCAGGATTTCCGCCTGGAAAATGGAAATAAAAAGTATAATGCTCGCTTAATATAAGTACATTATGTGTATGGGTACCTAGGATATATTATATTATAATATACGTAATCGTTTTCTGTATGATATTTTACAATATCTCATAATACTTTGTGATGTTAAGTTACGTGAGGCTCTGACAAAAAATGCGATAAAAACTGTATGGTATTGTATATTGTATGGTAAAATGTTCCTTTGTTCCTTCCCATACAGAGGCTAACGAGAATGTCAAAAGGAGGATGGAGTGCAAGTGTCGGGATGACACTGGCGATATGGACAATTCTTGCGTTTACTTCCGCAGCCGTACAGGGAACTTACTTGGAGGCTGGGAACAGCTATTATCGATATCCATTTCCCAACACAAACTCCAACTACTATAATAAGCTAAAGGTAAAACAAGTACATACATCTATATATTATACAAAAAACATTAAATGCTTCGTAATAACTTTGAAGGTATTAGGTATTAGGCAGTAGAACAGATATTCCTCACTCACATACATTGCATCATGGACATTTTAAACTTTTAAAATATTTCCTGAGCAAAGACAGTTTTTGTAGTTATGTAACAAACTTTATGTTTACATAGGTATAATAATATGTATATTATCTTATTTTGTTTGTTTATTGAGCAAAATTTCTAAGACTTAAATAATAGTAAGTATACATTGGCTGTATAGTATGTACTATGTAGGTACTGTGTTCATATTGTATTAGTATGATCCCGTTGCAAGTCGCGGAATACTAAAATCTGAAATGCCGAAAAGACACCCTTTTCTTTCATATATATTTATTTATTAGGTATTTCACACACTTTTGTTGACAGCTCAAGGTAGAAACAAATTAAAAATTTCCTGTATACATTAAAGTTAAGTCGTCAACGGAAAAACATATTACACTTAGTTAATATGCTAGAAGTTTTGTGCCAAGTCTGACGGTTTTGTGTTCTTGTTGCTTTTCATTTTGTTCATCATCAATTTTGTTTTTTTAAGATGTATTCTACATCTCTTTTCCAGACTCAAAGACTTGAACTAAAACGCTGTCTTCATTTTTAATGAGTACAAACATAATCCTTCATTGATTTTTTTTTGTGACTTGGAAGTTGGAACTAGCTTTTAATTATTAGCCGTTTGCATTTACATTTGCTTCATTGTGGGAAATTTTCTCACTTTGGTTGGGGATATCATAAGTAATGTATTAAGTATCTCACGACGTATAACAACGACATACATACATTATACGTTTTCCTCAAAAAGTAGCCAATGTATAATGCACATTATACTTAAGATAAGAGCAAGATTTAAGTTGTTTACTCCATTGTTATTTTCATTGTTACAAATTAATTACAGATTTGATTTTGAATTCTTTCACTTATATGCAGAGCATGTAAATGTAATTGTATGCATCATTATTGTTTCTGTACTTACAATTAGTTAGTGTACTTGGGAAATATTTGACATCAAAACGATTGAATTTCTATAAGTATAATATTGTATGTAGAAACATGATGTATTATAATAATTGTGTGCTATTAAAACATAATAAATAATGCTTTCCAGACGATTTACAATAATAATTAATTCCATATGATGAACAAAAAAAGACTGACCTGGACAAACAAAAGTATCTTTACACGGTACATGAGTGATGAGAAATGATGAATGATGACAACGACGACGACGACGTGCTGACGGGCATGCTCTTTGACATATTACGCATGGAACAAATTAGCAAAATATGTAAGTTTCAACGTGACAAGCATTGGACAAAAAAAAACCAAGTACATTACTGGTACATAAATATCAATGTTATTCATGTACAAAAAATGAACCAACTATCAACAGTGATTATTAAGCAAATTAAATCTTATTTACTGGATGATTTTTTTTCAAAAAAAAAACTGTAGGCGATTCCAGCTGTAGTGCCAATTTCTCCAATTTTTGATGTGGAGGTTATGAAACCTCAAGCTCAACTCGAGGAAAAGAAGACGGTCACCCTTTTTATAGTGCCTCAAAACTCACTCCATGTCTTCCCACATTCTGAACAGGTAAAATTAAGAATTTTATGTAATTGATTAGAATTTTATGAATTGTATTTTCAAGAATTTCAATGTTGAAAACTTTTTAAAAATATTATGTGCATAAAAAATGAAGTCGCTTCAAAAACAACTAATGAATAGAAAATTGAATTGTATTTTAGAAATTGTCAGTTGAAATCCCGCCTCTATTTGCCAAGTATCAAGGAACTTTACCGTTGAGCGGTAGCTTGACTACTAGTCCAGGACACATTCCAGCCGTTGAAGTACCCCTGGAGAAACCCATGGTGCTTGGAACATCACAAGCTCAAGTCATTGCTCCAGCGGGTTTTACAGTCCTTCTCAATCAACATGACGGAAGTCCTTTGGCCTACCCCATCCAAACTTCTTATTTGCTTGCTCCAGTTCCAGTGGGCACCATAATTAGTCCCGATACTCCCGTCGTCCTTACTACAATCTATGCCGTACCAAGTCTTCCAAGCCTTCCTAGCGCTATCAAAATCTTTGCTGATTTTTCTGCCTCCCGTCCTCATGGACATGGTCACAATAATAATAATAATAATATTAATAGCAACAATAATGGACAAGTTCAACAATTAGTGTCAAGGCCAACTCCAAGTTATCCCATCAGTCCAATTCAAAGTGTGCCATTAGCTCAAGTTCCAGTGAACTCTTATCCAATCCGAGACTCTGTTATTTATCCCGGACACCCCGGACCCATTGTCCATGTTCACAATCACGGAATTCCACAGTCTCCCAATCGAGAAAGTGTGAGCGTATCACCTGACGGATTTACTGAGTTTATCAGCTTCCCCACAGCAGTTCCATCACCCGCTTCAATTCACCAGCAAGTAAGCTTAAGCACAGCATTAATGTAATGACAATATTACGATGACTTTTCGATTATTTTAATGCTATACTTATGGAGATATTCTAAAATTGTTTGGAATTCTTTTCTTTTCTTAGATTTCGGCTGGACTCCGTGAGCCACCTAAAACTGTTGCAATTCCGCCCAGTGGGATTATATCAGGAACCGCCCCACAGTTGGAACCTCCAAGAATCCACAATTCAAAGGAATCTCCATATTTGACCCATTTACGAGAGGAAAGTCTTAAAAGGCAAATCTTTTCTCTGCAACAGCAACTTGAAAAAATTCAGTCAACAAGAGTGTAACCTAACCATCTCAATACATATACGTAATGCATAGTTAGGATAAAGCTTGGAATATATTTTTTGTAAGTTCTCGTTGCAATGTCTGTACGTACATATCATGAGCAACTGTATTGTATTATAATTATGTAAATATCAATGAAGTATTAGCAATAAAATCCAAATACTTTATTGCTTATTTTACTGGGGAAAAAAGATGACTTTATATTATTACACTTTTGATGAATGAACACAAGACAGTTTTGTTGTTGAGAATTTATTTTCATTTTATATAAATAAGCTATCTACTATAAGGCACAGCAAAAATAGAGAGATTATAACAGATTGAATATGATTTGATCTAATATGTATGATTCGTTCAACATTGAGCAAGTTTTGTTGGATGAGATGAGACTAGGCGAGGGGCAGAGGATTCATGAGAGGACGTTGACCAAAGGCAAAGAAATAAAGCTCATTTTCGATATCAGATAAGAGGCCTGAAGCTCCGATTCGGAAAAGATGGGGTTGAAGCCACTCGTCTCCCAATTCTTCTTTGACGAGAATTAGCCAGTTTATGGCGTCTGCTGATGTCCGAATTCCACCAGCAGGTTTCAAGCCAATCTTGACTCCGGTCACTTTCTCATAATCTCGAATTGCTCGGCACATGACGATTCCAACGGGAATCGTCGCATTTACTGCTTCCTTGCCTGTAATATAAAAATTGTATTAAATTGTATTGTATTAACAATATTTCAATATTCATAACATTGAAATCAAGGACAACTTTATGCTCTATTCAAATCCATTAGTGTAAATATGTAAACTTTTGTTCCAACAAATGATGCTTTATTTTTTTACCCGTTGAAGTTTTAATGAAATCGGATCCCGCCATCATTGCGCACATGGAGGCCTTGTACACATATGTAAAGTCTGGAAGTTCTCCTACTGCTAAAATTGCCTTCATATGGGCCTTGGGTCCACAGGCTAACCTCATTTGTTTTAACTCCTTGTACAACCCTGCCCAATCCTGATTAATGGCAAGACGGCGATTGATCACAATGTCGATTTCTGTTGCTCCAGCCTCCACTGCATATTTTATCTCGTCTAGTCGAACTTTCAGTGAGGTTTGTCCCGCGGGAAATCCAGTCGCCACTGAAATTTTTTCAAGTATGGAAACATTGAAAAACAAATGAGTCCGTGTCTAATGAAATGGCGAATGCACAATGCCCCACAACCATAGAATTGCATGTAAGCCAGGTGCAATTCTA
>JAQIVE010000975.1:0-29072 GCA_034698285.1 Sminthurinus bimaculatus | reverse complement strand
TATTACGTACGTATATGTAATATATGGTATGACGTGGAAGCAGCCACCAAATAGTTGATTCGCTCAAGTTTCTCCAGAAAGGGTTTTTAGACTTAAGACTTGTCCTCAAGTTTGCTTCCTAGCTGACAGGCCCACTTGTCTATTAATTAGTATTTGAGTCGAGTCATTTTGATTCCCACTTACGTAAGTATACTTATGTATGGGCATGTACCTTATCGTTAGCTTCTTTATGACTTGATTGTGTACGTACATTGTTACTGTACATTCCTTCACTCTACATGCATACTTTTGGCCCTTCATTACTGAGCAAACTTTCCACATTTCACTGCCTGTCTGGAGTATGAAGCTTAGAGTTTCAACTGAATCTTTTCATTGTCATTCCTCCCGTCGTCATTAATTGCAGCAAATCCGAATGTATGTACTAGACTAATACTAATTATATATCAATCGAATTACTTGGACTTGAGCTGAGATTTGGATTAGGGCTAGGTGTGTTGCCTCTCAAAATAATTTAAGGTGTTTCTACAAGTCAATAATCATTGATCGATCTTAAAAATGTATGCAGTTTTTTGTATTTTCTTGGGATAATTTTTAATGCACTTTAAACTAACATTTCAACAGAGGATTAAATGCACATTGACATTCAATATCCTGCTTATTTTTGTAAAAGTTACGATCTTCTTGATGACTTCGGAAGTACTATCTGTTTTTCTGCATATTTTGACAAAGATGACATTATTTATATGAGCAAGCCCATTTTAAAGAAGTTTTAATAATCAAGGCTGAAATTCGGTATGAGATTCTCAGGAAAATGGAAATCACAAAAAGTTTGTCTGCCATCTGTTTCATAAAATTCATTAAGCTCTGCATGATCAATTAATTTTTCGACCGCGCGAACAAATTTGTCTCTCAACTTGGGAGTACATATACATCGTTTCTCTTAATAAAATATCAGAAAGAAGCACTTAAACGGTGCGCTCTTGATTGTACAAATGCACAAAACATGTAAATAATTTGAATTTTCTATCAAACCGAGACTAACTAAAACTTAAAAGCAATAATGGGTAGGAAAACTTGACACACTTTTCTTTCTAAACTAAAGAGTTTAAATGTCAATCATGGCAAAGGAAATTCTATTTACATTTTAACCTCACAAACCGTACAAGTTAATAGTATCTATTAGTAATATTATTCTGTTCTTGACGTATTATCTATTAGCTTTTATTTTGTACGAACAAATATCATAAATACGCATGTTGGGCTAAACTCTAGCCAGCCTTGGCTTGGAAAAGTTTGTAACTTGTAAAAAGTTTACTTTCTCCCACGTGCCCTTTACCATTTAACCCGGTCCGGAGTTATGGGTAGAATTAGAAGGATCGACTTTGAGTGAGTGCTTACTGCTTAGTGTGTAAAAACAACATCGTCTAAGGCAAGACACCACATCCATATAGTGAGACTTTCGTGACACGAGTCAAGAGTCACAAGTCAGAGAAGGGCAAAAACGAACACGAAGAAGAGCCACAAATAAAAGTACACAAATAGAGTCTCAAGAATTAAAAAATGTGGATCAAAAAGTTTTTTGCCACGTCACAAGCTAAGTAATGTCTATACTCTTTATTCCATACAATCAATTGTCTAAGCGCAATAAATGTTTATGTGCTTAAGTATAATATTAGTTTACTCCTTATGTACGTACGCGCAAAAAATAATATTGCGCACATTTTTGTGTATATTTCAATCTCTCAGCATATTTTACATGCATATCTGTACGGATACACCTGACGTATCGTCATCTTGAAGTGTGTGCGTACCCTCGACTTTAGAAGGAAGAGTGCGCGACTCCATTTGTTGACATTGCCGCCCGATTAGCCTTTGACGATGTACGATGTACCTTTTTATTTGAGCACGACTGATTGCTCCTCTTCCTCTCCAACTGATTCCATCATCCCTGCTTACTTTCTTTTACTATGCAAACGAACCGGGGGAAAACAAAAATGAAAAGGAGGAGAGACGATGGATTTACTTAAGACGCCCGAGTTTTTATCGGCATACTGTTTATACTTATGTACGTTCACTTGTGAGTGAACCAAGGTATTTTTTATCCCAGTTTTTAAAGTAAACAAATCCTAATCGTCGTCCCTTTGACAAAGAAGCAGATTTGCGTCTTCTTCTAAACATTTTTCACTCTTATACATACATGCATTCTATTTACATGGACGTACATACATACAGGCTCAATTGAACAAAAACTATTTGAACAAGCAAAAATAAGCACGGCTATGCCATTACACCAGGAGGAGTCAAATAAAAGTCAAATCAAGACAGACTTGAAAGGGTAGACAGAAAACAGTCGACATTTACAGCGAACATTGCGATGGCGTGTCTAACAACTTATACAGAAAAAAATTGTACATACATAAAGAGATACACACACACTTTTCGTTTTTTCTGCTTGAATAATCCATTTTCTATATTTATCCAGGATAAATATGAACCTGGAAAAAAAGTAAACGCAAAAGAGAGAAAGACAGAAAAAACTGTACAATTATTTTTGTAACTATTATTATTAGGACTCTTGTTTATTCCTTGAACGAAGCAGTTGAACCCACGACGACGGATATATCGTCAATATTATTGGGAGAGAACCCAATAACAAATACACATATACGTATAAATATCATGGAGAGAGTGAAACAGATAGACACGCAGAGAACGAGAGAGAATGAGTTGATGTTAAAGCTAGTGGAGATAAAAGTAAATGTATAAAAAACTTTTCTATTTCTCCGTCTTCTTCTCCTTTACATTTCACTTTGGTTCGGTTCGTTTGTGTGTCTGATTACTAGTCTCCTCGTTGTTTGTCAGTTTTGTTGTTTTTTCTCCGTTGCTTGCTTGCTTGCCTGATGCCGGCTTGATTTGGTTTGGTTTTTCCATGGTTGTTTGCTTGTTGGTTCGGTAATAAGCGCCAGATGAAAAATGATTGAGTAAAATTGGATGAGTTTAGCCTGTCATATTTGATTTAGTTGATATTTGGAAACATGGTAACGTCAGTATGTACATGTGTACATAAGAGACGCATATTCGGGAGGAGGAAGCATTACGTTTAGCTGTACAAGTCCAAGTCGAAAATGAATCGAGATATTCTTCTCAAGCCTCAAGTCTCTAGTCAAGGCTTATCTTAAATGTCAAGCACATACATACATACATACATCCACGGACTAAAATAAAGTGTATATGCGAATCATAGGAGTATTTTGTGCCGTGTATGTAGGAGTGGGTGTATTTAAAGTATACACAATCTATGTGTATTACGACTCATGTGTAGAAGAAATGGAGCAAAATAATACAATATAAAAATAATCGAGGGATTGATAACTAAAACGGGAAAGAGCGATTGTTTTCGACTGTAGCTGTAATATTTGTAATTTATTACATGAAACGGTAGACAAAAAAAGAAAAACAAAAAAGAAAGCTTTGTAATTACATGACTAGAAAATGTGATCAATTTCTTGAATATTTTTACCATTTGAAATCTTTTACGCGACGGCGGATAAAATGCCTAGAGTTCTAGGCACAGTCGTACGTTTGATTGAATAATCACCAGTGCCATCGTGTGTAAATTCAATGTCTTTACAGCCTTCCCTAGTTCTTCCTATAATTTATGAATATTTCTTTGGGCATGCAAAAATTTCTTTTAAGCTTAAAACAGTGCAAACGTTCACTCGGAGACCCCCCGTGAAAATAACGGTTACAAAAGTTTCTACCAAACTGTGTCAAAACTGAAACGAAATTTAATTGTTGGTTATTTTGTTTGTTTTCTTTTAGGGTGTGGAGATTCCAATTCATATATGGTACGATGGTTACCCCACACATACGGGGGAGAATTACATAGGTCGGGTGGACCGAGTCAATCCAAATAGTTCTTACGGTCAAGCATCGCTCAATGTTACTCTGATTCGGGAATCGGACCGCGGTTGGTACAACTGTCGTGTCTTTTTCCTCAATCGAAGTCCAGCACCGCCCAACAATAAAAATATCAGGTAAAAAGTTAATTTTAATTAATTTGGAGAAGAATATTTTTAAAATGTAGTTTTGCAGATGTATTGATACAGATTTATTTGTTTGCTGTAAATTTTCAGTGGTAGTTGGTATCACCTCGACGTGCACGCCCCTCCACGTTTTGTTCATACTTCCGACGATGTTGTTTACACCAAAATCGGAAAAAATATTATACTGCACTGTCGGGCAGAAGGAACTCCCGCGCCTGAGATTGTTTGGTAAGTACTCCTACATTCTTTGTTTTTACCCTTACAAAAACAAGCCTTCGCAATTTTTACCTAAATAATTTGCGAAATGAATATGCTCTAAAAAGGTTGCATAAAAAATCCTTTTTAATCCAGCCTTCAAATGATAGATTGTAGTTCCTGAATAATTAAAGGTATTCTTGTTCGAACTGGAAAAACTGCTTTCCCTTACATCTTATAGTCAAAATGTTGTAGAGCGTAGAATAGCCTTATGCTTCTGTCAACTAATGTTTGCAGGCATGACACAACGATGATAGCAATAACTGACGATTTTATTCACTTTAATCCAGCTCTGCTTCAAGATGCTGAAATGCGTGTATATAAGCTTTTAAGTATGCTTTTAGATGTCCAAGAAGAGGCTCGTGGGAATTATTGTTATGCATCATTATTATTTTGCCTCAAATATCGTCGAGTGCACAACACATAATTACTTTCTTCCTTCCTCTGCCTTTCTCGCATTTTCTTTCTCGCTGTGACTCACACATTTATATTATACATATATAGTCAGCAGCTCAGCATCAACCGTCTAACTTTCCCTTCTCCATCATATTGATCCAACATGTTTCAAAAGCTGTGAAAAGTCCCCTTGAATTACAGTCCATTAGTCTCAGAATCCCTCATTATTTCAGTTCCTCTCCATAATGCAAAGTGTAACCTTAGTATCAAAGAAGAAGGATAATAAGAACAACAAGAATGAGACGGAGATGATGATATTGACGAGAAAAGGATTTTTTTCAACTGTTATGACGTGGACAAGTAACTCGGATAATGGAACATCAAATCGAAAAGCAAAAGGCGGGGAAATGATAAAAGCAAGAAAAAAGACCTTAATGACAAAGAAGGCTCTCGTTTTACCGTCAATTTAGCATAAAATCATACATATTACGTCAATCAGTCCCTCGTTCGTTCTTTCAAGTCAGTACTCACTCCATAGCAAATTTCAATCTCTTTCGTTCTATCTGTATTTAGTGTTGCACCTGTCGACATTTCATTACCTACATCATAGTATTATAAAGAAGATAAAATGGAATACATTCTTGGTATTAGTTTTAAGGCTACAAGTATTTACAGAAAAATATTTCATTTCTCCAATACACCGATACAAATACGATATTTGTGCAAGTGTACAAAATTGTATGTAGTGTGTATACAACGTTTCGTATACTAATGTATTTAAAAATACCAAAGGAATCCGCTTGTCGCCTTGTGCAGGATTTCCATGGCTCCCTGCTCATCCAATCCTTCTCCTCTTGTTAGTTTCCATCTCATTGGCACTGAAAGGAAAAATATGAGAAGCCTTTGTTGTGTCTTGATGATGAAGCGAGTGATCCAGATCCTACATCCAAAGCAGTTGAAACATTGTATTGTATTGTATAGAAGCCTTCTGTAATACTTACAGTCAGAGACGAAGGTTAGAATTGCAATTGAAGTGAAAGAGAGATTTTGTGCTGTGTTGCATTGTATGGATGGTGTTGTGCAAAAGAAAAGTAAAATGTAGATAGAAAGAGTGGCGTCTCTGTCTCTCAGTGTTGCGCACTATAGTTACAATATCCAAGTAATTCACAGCCGAGTTGTTGTTTTGTTCAAAGGGAGAGAAAGAGAATAGTTCCTGACACTATAAAGGATATAAAATAAAATGGAGGCTCCAATATAATACAATACGATACAATACAAAACATTGCAGTAGAATGGGATACAAATATACAACGCAACTCAACTGCAGAGTGAGTCTCTCAGCAGCTCAACTCTACCGTTATTTACCCGGCATGGGAGAACATTAAGAGGAAATACAATGATTTTATGTGTAAACTAAACTTCAAATCCAAAATTCGGAATTCCACTGTATGTATTCTCTATGTATGTATATGTTATATGTATCGTTTGTTTCCTCGTGTCTCTCCTCGACGAGGCCAATACAGATATTTGAAGAAGAAATGACGGGAGAAACTGGGCGAGAGAGCGAGGGAGCGAGAGAGAGAAAGGGCCATTGGGATGTAAAGTACTTCCGCCCACAGTTTTTGCCAATGTGCAATAAATAGAGGAGATATAATAATTTATATAAAATACACAGAAATAGATGTAATAAACTTGAGAAAATATCTATTTCTCCCTTTCTCCGCTCCTCGCTATTTGTATTATACCTCTATTTTCTGGTTTGTTGAGTTTGAGTCATACAGTTTTCCTAGAGGCTGTATCATCCACGATCCACAGCATAATATATTATACCAATGAGATGAAATAGAAATAGAAATTGGAATAGGAAAGTGAATTCGAAGTCGAACTCAACTTCGACTGTGAATTCGAATGCGAATGCGAATTCGAATGGGAGTGAGAATGCGAAAAGAATGTGAATTTGGATGTGAATGTGAATTCGAATACAAACTCCAATTCGAATGCACTATTAGCCATCTTTCGTTTGAATGAATCGCCTGGAGCAGCCTCCACTTTCGAATTTAACTCCATCAGGTTCACATAATGGAGGGAAAGCATTCAGTTCTTTCTTCAGCATTTTCCATCTTTATTGGCACATAGTAAGCATGAGCCCGGGACGAGATTTCATATCCCATCCCGTGTCCGGAGATTTTTCAGTTTTAGGAATTTTAAAAGCTTAAATAAAAATGGATGTTTGAGTATCAGAAAAAGAATTACAATCCCATATGTTACAAAACTTTCATCTAACATTTATTATTTTTGCACAAAATCTAAGGTCTATGCCAAGCCTTTCCGAACTCCACTATTGCATGTCTGGTCCAATGCCGGGACGGGATAGGAAAACTAGTCTCATACTTATGCTTAGATCATATTGCTACATATTACTACACATAGGTTGGTTTTGGTTTTGGGCGGACTAAAAGTAGAGAATAATGCTGATGATGTTCGCATCTTAGTTTAGTTTTTAATGACACAATTTATTTATTTATTTCCCTTCTTTTTTCCGGGAAAAGTTTATTCGCAATAGACATCTGAAGTACAGATTTTACTGAATATATGCATAGCGTTAGAGATTGCTGATGGATAGATGGATAAATACTAACGGTAACTAAATTTGTCCTTGCTTCGGCTCGTGTTTTATGAATTGCGAAGAAAATTCCGAAAAATATTACCATGTCATATGCTTCAAAAATTGCACAAGTATACATTATATATCGTACAAGTAACTTAATGTAAGTCCCTGACAGTGAGTATAGCTTCTTGTGTAATATGTTGAATTGGATATTTTTGGAAAGAATAAAAAAATTGACAGGTTCTCCAGCTAAATTCCACATCATTAGAACGTTCCAAAGACGCCTACACTTTTCTGGGTTTTGGACAAAATTTTATACATTTATAGCGATGGCAGTTTAGAGCTGTTCTATAACTGCAGGATTTGAGTTTTATTCAGAATTTTTCCAAGGAGCAGTCAGCTCTCAAAATTCAAACTAAAACAACTCAAAAATTTATGCAGAAACGGATATTTTATGAAATGTAACTTTACATACAGTGTATATGTACAATAAAATCTGTAGGAGTTGTAAGCATAAACAAGGAGTTTCCATCTTGTATGGTGTATATTTTGTATGTGCATCTCATCTCATGCAATTTTTGTTGGAGGGCAAGTTTCTCTTTAGTCCAAAAATTCAGCAAAGAGAAGAGAAGCGTCAGAGATGGAGAAAGAAGTTGAGATGCTTTTCCCCGAGTTTGCTTAGTGGAGCTAAACGGGAGTCGGGCTTGGAGAGAAGGGCTCTTTGGATAAGTGCTTTCCTATATATACATATGAATATGTGTATAAGCGTCATCTCATCTCTATCCTTCCTCTGTTTTTCCCTCTTCTCTTCCATGATGAGTTGAGCACTCATTTTCGTATAACCCATAGATAGATAGATATAAATATGATTTTGTTTTATTTGGAAAAAATTATCCTACGCAAGTTTTTCTCAGCTCAACTCAACTCAACTTAAATCAACTCGACTCTCGAGTTTCTTCTTCAACTTGAGGCTCTCAACTCAACTCAGCATCTAGCCATGCGATAAGTTTTAAATGGAAAATCTGTCAAATTAATATGGACATTTAACCAGTATCGGCCATGATTTCTCTCTCTCTTTTCTTTTGCTTCTTTTGAACTTCCACTTTTACTAATTAACTTTTGCTTTCCTCAATTCAACTTTGGTTCTACCCAATGCTAAGCTAGTGAGCCAAATTCGTATTTCCGAGTATTCTTTCTCCTTCATTACATGTAAACATTTAAATTTTCGGAAACCCAATGGAGCAAAATAAATTGAGCTAAAAAATAAATAAAATCAAAGCTAAAACTAAATTGGTTATTTCTCTCTGGTTTCCTTGAGTTTTTTATGCTCTGTTATTATACATGGGCAGCTTTTTAAAGTAGAGAAATATTTTTACGGTTAACATAAAAATATATACGTTATGTATATGTGCTTGCTGGCGTTCTATAGATATTTTTACAACATTACACTTTCTCCCCTGTCGCTGTGCATCGAATTTCATGTCAGCTACACGGATGAACTACCTTTAAATTGGGGAAGGAAGAGTAGGAGGAGTGCAAATTACAGTTTAATTCGTCTTCGTTAATTTGTAATGAGACGGAAAAGAAATCCGTCGGGTTTTATTGTCTCCGGCGAGAGGAGAGTGAGTAAGCGGCGGTAACAGGAGCAGTAGCCGTTTCAAACTGATATTTCCTGCCGACATCAAAGAAACAATTAAAAGTCACGTCATGATTGCTTCTCATCCATCTACATACCATCCACACAAGCATATGTACATTGTATGTACATACATACATACACGCACTCACAAACACACAAGTTAGATTGCAGAAAATTCCTATTATGCTCTCTATTTTCCCAACATTTATATTCGGCATCGATTGTTTTCGCTTATGCATTAAAGATCGCGTGTGCTTTGTAGACATGGTCGTAGAAATGGGCCAGGAGGGTGCCAAAAATACAAACACACACACACATATGTGTGTATAGACTATAGACATAGTGAAAGTGTAAGTGAAAAGTGGAGAGGTATAATATATTTTTGGTGAGGCATCAATCGCTTACAAACTATATATTATTTCAAAGTTACATAACACACTTTCTCCTGTCCTTTCTTCCCTCTCTGACTTTCTTCTGCTCATCCGTAGTAGTGTAGGCATACACACACACACACAAGCGGACGCATGGATGTTTTAGCTTGGAGATGTAATCATCTGTGTCTCTATGTCTGTGCACCGTTCATTGTACTCTGGGACGAGCTCAAGCTCTTTTTCTTTCTTTTCCCCTCTCCTTTCTAGTCAGCAAGGACTCTAACACTAACAAACCCAACTCCAGTATTCTACCTCCAACTCCAACCACGGAAGCTACACAGTGTGTTAGTTCTATTGTATGGTAGGGTAGACATCATGCATACAGTGTATATACTGTATGCATGTATACGCATCCGTGAGAATAGAAGGAATGAGATAGTGCGAGAGAATTTATTGTAGAGAAACTTAATCTCCCGCCCTGACAATCCAGAATCCTGACCCCATTCCCCACACACAATATTCCCAGAAAGAAAGGAAAAGAGAGAGAGAGAGAGAGAATAGGGAGACACTCACATTCACACACTCTGTACCCTTATCGCATAGAAGCACGTATTAAACTCGGAGCATGCTATTGTTATACATAGGTGCATATTCTTGCTTTATTGTAGGGAGATATCTCGTGTGTACGTAACTTTGTATGTATGTATGTATGCATGTTGGTGTAAAGTTTAACTCAAAGTTATTTCACACCTTCCACTCATATCTTGTTTCACACACCAAAAACTTACTTTTGCCACATTCCAAGTATTACCAAGTCGACGTAATCAACGCGTGAAAATTGTATAATGTAGTCGTCCTACTCCTCCTCATCTCATCTCGTCTCTGTACATTGTACATTGTGCGTTTGTAACATTATTCTCAAAAGTGTGGGGGAGATAGCCAAAGCCAAAGCTCCAGAACTTGAACATGAACAAGAGGATTCATTTTCGAGGATCTCAGACACTTACTCGGAATAACCATCATCTTCATCCAGTCAAGTGTACTGTGCCGAGTTCAAAGTACAGTGAAAAACAATTACGCAGACAGATCCAAAATGTTTTAATTCTAAAGTCAAGCTTAAACCTTCCTTTTCAAGCAGATATATGTACGTGGAAAGAGAGCAAAGAAAACGAAAAAAGAGCGGGTGAAAATACTATGTGTATACTATACTTACAGTTAATGTAGTTGCTTAATAAAAGTAATGATAATGAAGAAGGATAAAAAAGGCCATGATGAGGAAAATTGTGCTTCAGGCCTCACATCTCCTCCTGGTGCAGCACATAATAAAAATCTTGAATTATAAATAAGAGTTTTCTTTTTGTAATACTTCTTGGTTTTTTGTAAGCCGTTCCCTACAACCCCATTTTTCTTGTATATAGATTTAACAAGTATTTAATATATAATGAAAAATGATAGTGATGACGACAATGACTATGACGATGATCGATACGCTTTGTAGATTAATTACAAGACAAAAGATAGATGAAAAGCAGACTCAGTTTTTTTACAAAATATGCAGTATGGAAAGGTAAAAGAGGAGAATAGATATGTATCCCTATGTATTTCTGCAAGCGTAACATTTTATACAATATACTAAACTTGAACGTTGGAGCAAATTTATGAAAATGTGTCTTGTACAATGTATTGCACAAGGAAGAAGAATTTTTCACGATGCAAGTATAGTCAATTTTTTGAGTGTATGTACAGTATAAAGATGACGATGAAAATTGTGACGAGAGTCCAAGACGATGAAGATGAATAGTAAATGTAATGTAATGTACAATACGATACAACAGAGTACTGTACAGTACAGTACAAGATAATAGACAGAAGAGAAAGAAGGCAGACAAGTCGTACATTGTGAGGATGTTGGCAAAAGTGAATGCATGAATAAATGATGGAGGAAGATATTCAGAAAGAGAGGGAGAATAAAATACACAGTAGTTCGTTTCTCTTGTAAAAAGTTAATATATCGCTACATGGAGAACGGGAGAAAGTGGCGTACACCATAGGATGTGGATGAGGAGTGAAAGTGTAATACCTAATACATCTAGAATAATATATAGACTACTAGAATATGGATACAAACATACGCGTAGTGTAGCGGCCGACTGCAGAATGAAGAAAGGATGACGCCGACGCTGAGTGGATTTCATCAAGAGGAGCAAAAAATAATGTGAATGTACGGATAATACACTGTACGTTGTACGTGTAAGTACATAGAAATGGCAATGCACTGTGCATGTAATGTCCATCAGCTTCCCAGTCCTTGTTTGATCTTTAGCTCTGGCTGTAAGGTTTAATACTACGCAAATTGTCACCGCCTCCCGTATCTTCCACAATTGCATACAATATACATACAGGCATAGTACAACAGCCTACAACGAAAGCCAACCGCAAGTACTTACGTGTAATCGAGAAACTTTGCCGGTTAAATGTGAAATTAGGAGAGAGATTGTCTGTGAAAAAGAGACAAAATTAACATCTCATTAAAGCTCGCAGGTATAAAGGTAGAGGACGCCGACAAATTTTAAGATGAACCTTCCCTTCCACCAGAAACCAGAATATCTATGGACAATAACATTAAACAGGAGGCAGCGAGCTTTCAAAGTACCATCAAACAACAAAATGGGACAGTTTTCCATGCCTCACTACAACTTTCTCGTTGGGAATGCTCTAAAATTTACATTGTAGTGTAATTCCACTTTTGAAACGCTTCTCTCATGATACATATTGTAGTTATTTCCAAACAAACATCTATCTTAACTTTAAACTTTACTTTTACATATGAGTTCAGTGTAGATACTGAAATAAATAGGGAAAGCAAGTCAACAGGATTAAATATCGATATAAATTGTTTACTGATTACTGTAAAAGGTATTAAGTCAACAATTTTCTCCTTATTTATGTTAAACCCCCGTTTCCTTTGTTGGAGCTCACGCTCACGCTCTATACATAAATATCCAATTTTATTTCATTATATTTATTTTTAGCCCGTTACGTCGTGAAAGCTGAACCTGTTGAGAGCTTCTTTAGTTGATCGTAATCGTAATCGCCTATTCATGCTACAAGGAATTTCATTTCATTTTGAGAGTGGGAGTTTTTCGCATAATGATTCGGCGTGTGGGTTTCTTCAAACAACATTGCTTTCTCCAACAAACACTCGTTCTTGCTGCCACACTTTGGCTAAAGTATCGTTATGCTTTCTTGCTTGGGTGCATGTAATGTGTGTAATGTGTAATTGTATCCGTTTCTTCTCTCGTCTTGTCTTCTTTTCCTCCCTCTTTTCTTTCTAAAGATTTCAGATTGCTTACACTCTTATATTTTACATAAGTACGCAGAAGTTCACTCTGTGGAACTCAGATTATTATTATTGTATTATATTATTATTATTCCTAGACCATGCCCGCCGCGATGTCACACGAATTGAATGTTTTAGTGTCATGTTTTAATAATGAAACCTAGTTCTAAAATCATGCAGGGAAACCTTAAAAATCGACGAAAAACTGCCTCTTTCAAGAAATTTTCTACGTATGCATGCCTTTTGTCCTGTAATTCGGGTGAAATTTATTTCCTTCTCAAATAAATATTGTACCTCAACGGACAGACAGAATGGTTGACGAAAAGGAGTTGCAGATTATTAGGACGATTGCTTTTGCTCTCACAACATAGTGTTTTTGTTGCGAGTTGTGAGTGTGAGTGGAAGTGGAAGAGCGGTATGGATAAGTACCGAGAGAAATATGAATACGCTCCCCTCTCTGTGAGAAAAGCAGGGGATTTTTCAAGAGGCTTGGTTTGCTGTTAGTTGCGAAAATATATCGGAGATGAGATTCAGATTCAATGTGTTGAATCAGTCGACTGACTGACTTTCTCCCTATATAAAAGTACAAAGGTACACACATGCATACACTGCATATGTCTATATAGATGGATTTGGGTTTAGAATGAAATCCTAAAGAAAGACTTTTTGAAGCACCAATTTTTAAGAGTCCTTCAAGTGCAGGCGTTGAAATTTTATGCTCAATAGTGACTTGATAAAAGAAGAATGGGAATAAGGAGGAGAAAGCGAACCGAGGAGAAGGCAAACGAAAAACGAGTTGGTTCGAGTTGCAAAGCGAAAATGCAGATAGAAAGCATTGTGATGGAATGCGACAACCAACAACCAGAATTCAGACTTTAGAATCCAGAACCCACAATGTGCTGTGTTTGTGGGGAAAGCCAAAGGAAAAACGTATTCTTGCACGCATCTCCGACTTTTTCTCCAAGAAAATTGGAGGAAAGAAAAGTCGTTGTCGTCTGAATTTTCTGGTTTTGGGACGGTTCGCTGGTTATCATGTGCATGTGTCTATGTGTTTAAATGCTTATAACTGTGGTTGTGATAAATGTACATGTGGGCGCATGCATAGTTATTGTGTATAGTATCTTTGACTGCTTTACATGTCTGTAATATAATACAGGATTCTTTGCTGTACTTTCCTGCACTCACTTCTCAATTTTTCCACGCTCAAGTATTTCTATGAAGGCACAGGAAGATTTTCAAGGTTCTTTTCCCACTGCCGTTCTCGTCCTGTTTTCTTCCCCAAATCTTTAGCTTTGTCCTTAATATTCTGGAAATAAATTTGATGAAATTAATACCATACAGTACAATTTAATAATGAAGCAGTGTTCTCATGTACAAAATCCTTAGTTGAGCACACGTGCTTAAATAATGTAATATAATATGTATGTGTACATGTATTAGGGATATACTGGTTACTTGTGGATTTATTTATATTTGTATGTGTGTTTGTGTATGCTTCCAGGTACAAGGACTCCGATCCGGTCCAGCCATCAGTTACAATATCGATCGTGAATGAAGGCACTGAACTTCGCATCTCTCAGATCAAAAATGAAGACATTGGCGACTACACTTGCATCGCGCGCAATGGTAAAGATTTTATTCTATCTTCCAACGGTTTTCAGCTACAGTGTCATGATACTATGCGTCGTATGTATACTGAATGCATACAGCTATCTAAAGCAAAACTTACGAATAGTAATTCCAATGATAATTTATGAATTTCGAAACTAAGTTCACTTATTTTATAAATGTTTTGTTTTTTAGGCGAAGGCAAGATTCACCATGTTGTCAAGGTCTTGATTGCTGGTAAGTTTTTCTGACACCTTTTTCAACTTTTTTTGTGAAACCTATTCAAACAAATTAATTTTGTAAATCTACATAGAGAAGCCAAAATGTAAACAGAACTCACCTACTTTTTGTGCATTTTTACATAGATGCAGAAAACTTAATGTGTTGATTCTCTGTTTATGAAGTACAAAATAGTTATAAAAAAGAAACATCTGGACTAATATGCTGTTATGAATGGAGAGCTCTCTATTTTTTCAAAAAATGTATACGTATTATGACATATATTAATACCCCACGTATAAGTTTGTATGTATGTGTGCATCTCAATTCGTGGAGTCCTTCAATCCGCCTCCGCACTTTTTTCAATTAGTCTAAGTGATTTAGGTAGGTACTCTAGATGCTTCTCCTTTACTCTTTAGATGAAAAGCGCCTTTGTCAATACAAACAACAAGTTTTATGTATCGAGAAAACTTTCATTTTCTAAAAAATAATTGCGGCTTGCTCCTTCCTTGTCAAGAACTATGTTTTCGAAGGCCAAGACGAAATATCGTGCCCAGGTTATCGTTATTACAGAATTTTTCTCTTTTTGCACACTCCTCTTTGTTAGAGTTGCTATTAGTAAAAGTGGAGTGTTATTGTCAAGAAAACATTTTGGGGGCATTGTACATTTTTTCATTATTTAATTCCATTCCTGGAACATTATGTCAAGTCAGACCTTTCACAATTATTTTATTCGGCTCAGAAGGAATCATTAAGCATGTTTTGGATGCATGTAGAAATCTGAATTAAGTGTTTGTGTGAAAGTGTAACATAAATTGATTTTATAGTGTATGTAGTATGGAGACACAATACTTTCTTACATGCAGATTCATTAAAATAATGTACCCTCGTGAGTGTATAAAAGCGTCGTTCATTTAGTTATATTTCTTAACTGTTACACCACATTTAGCACATAAAAGGGATTTTTCAACAAAATAAATTACTTTAATTAAAAAAACGTCAAAAATAACAAAAAATGCAAAAAACACAAGACAAAAGGCTAAAAGGAAGAAGGCTTAGCATCTTAAAAGATCTCATCGTCAGTGCAAATATTGTATTGTTAGAATTGGCTTGAAAAAGTATAAACTGAGTGTATATGCTTTATCCTGTAACTTTCCAATAGTCGATATTGGCTCAAAATATTTCTGTTCAAGCTAGTGGCTAGATGCTTACTTTTAAACTGGATTTCAATTTCTCCTTGCTCAAGCTAGAAGAGAAATGCTTTGTCAAAGCTGCCAGAGTGACATAAGTATATTTACGTATGTACATATGTACGAAGAGAAAGAAGGATAGAAGAGAACAAGAAAAAGAAACTTCAAGTTCAAACGAGAGAATGTATGTATGTATCAACATGTATGTACATACTCAACATGAGTATTAGACTCATCAGCGGTTGTAAGAAGAAGGATGGAATACAAATATATTTGTAAATTCAATTTTTGGAATTTGGAATTTCTCCGAATATATTGACACACAATGAACATTCAGCGAGCAGACAGAGAGAGGGAGTGCAAGCAAAGAAAGTAAAATGCACATATCCATTGACAATAGAGAATTCTACAGTGGAATTTTTCCTTCCTCTCGTCTTCTTTAGGTTCTTGTTCTCGTTCTCGTTCTTGTCCCTTGACTCGATCGCTGGTTCAGTTCCACATCCACATGCATTAGTATACAGAACCGAGAGTTTAGAAACACAATTTGCCATATATCAGGACTTTCCTTCTTCCCGCATGAGTATTGTCTAGCCTACTCAACAGTCTGCATTATACATCTTTTATGGGAATATAGAGCCAGCATTTCAAGTCTGAGGAAAAGGGTCAAAATATTTTTACTCAAAAGTTTGTCTCTTCCCCCCAAAATGAGACAAAAGTTGAGGCTTCTGGTTTACTGTTTGAACTTTTTATGTAAAAAGTTTCTTGCTAGTCGTCGCCGTCGTTTTCTTCTTCTTCTTGTTCCTCCTCCGCCTCTTCGTCTTTAGGTTTGAGTCTCTCAATGTGACTCTACTATCTTTCGCCTCTCTTTCTTTTCTATGTGTGTCTTCGGTCGTCGGTCGCTGGCGCTGTGATCCAGTTTTCTTTTCCCTTTCTTTCGCTTTCTTTTTCGGATAGATACTTTCTTAGTCGTCGGTTGAATTTTGTGTGTATGTCTTCTTTACTTCATAGATATATGCACTTATAAGATGTGTGTGTGTGTGTTTGTTTGAAAGAGAGTAAGAAAGAGAGAGAGAGAGAGAGAGAGAGACAAAGAGAGAATTTTGTGCAAGGAGGAACGTGGCAGAAAAGTTTCGTTAGTTTGATTTGCTCGTCGCTGATAGCTGGGCGGACTATAAACTATAACTATACCAAAAAGATACAGTTCGTATATACTGACATGTACGTACACATTTCAGTTGGTCCTCTGCTCAGTCTTTGGAAATGTCTCGTCCATTGCCAGGTTGACATGTACCAAAAGCTGACATATCTTTTCATTTGCTATTCCCAACTCTCCGCTTCTGAATAGCGTTTCTTATTTCTCTACTTTTCTTGTGTGTCTTTGCTACCTTTATATGTATCAATGTATCATACATACTGGGATGTGTATACAATTTATAATGTACACACATATTTTCTTCGCTCTTTTCTTTTTATATGCTTGGAACAAAGTGGGATACATATACTGCACATAATATTGCACGACTGCACTAGCTCATCATTTCTTCTGCATTATCTGAGATGTAAAAAATGGAGCATTTTAGCCGTTTTTAAAATTGCAACGCAACTAGATTCAGAGATTCATCATCAAACCTCTTAAATTTATTATTTATATTCACAATATAAAAAAGTCAAGTAATAGGGATAAACAAGTACGAAGGAAAAATCTGCAAGGACATTTTAAAAAGACAAAGATTAATTTAAGCTACTGCTTGTTCAATCATTGGTTTGACTTAAATCTCAAGAAATTATTAAAACTCGAAGAAAAAAACCAAGATTAACTTAATATTCATGAACTCATAAATTTACCTATGTTACTTTTTACAATTTCAGGTTCGGCAGTGATCATCACTCCACCTCAAAATATGACCAAGGTTGAAGGGGAGAAGGTTGTTTTCCCCTGTGAATGGCGAGCTTTGCCTTCAAACGCGAGTGTGGTCTGGCTCAGGGACGGAATTCCAGTTCGACAAATTTCCTCGCTCGAATCGCGTATAGAAACCCCCGCGGAGGGAACTCTCATTATCAATCCCGTTTCTGCAGACGACTCCGGTTTCTACGAGTGCAGAGTGACGAATGGAATTGGTAACTAAATTTTGTTATAATTATTATTTTTATTTTCAAAATAATTTACAGTTGTAACTAAATCTTAGCTTCATAATACTTCTTTTGCTTGGGCAAAAAAAATCAATCTAAAATCTAATTTTTCCAGGAGGGACACAAACTGCCATTGCCTATCTTAATGTTGAATGTAAGTACATTAAATCAAATGACAAAATTGTTGCTCAATAATACAGATTTACAGTAAACTGGCCTACACTGCGCTGTACTATATTTTATGACTTGAAATTGTTTTTGTCTATTTACTTACTTATTTGGATGACAAGAACAAACGGCATCGAGAATATGAGGATGAGAAGCCGAAAGGGTTCTTGATTAAAAACCTTTCATTGAGTTCTCTCGAAAGTTTAGAGCCAACGAATCCCAATAGGATCACACTAATGCTTTCTCCTCCTTCATTTTACGCATCTAGATATCTCCTGAAAAAGTCGGCTTTATCACCATTTTCATCTCCAATCTCCCCTAAATAACTTTGAATTTGCAAAGAATTTCTATATAGAGCTTAAATATATTCTGTCTGTACAACAGGGAATTTTCCAATATATGCAACAAAGCTCAACTTTTAACTGACAACTATTTATGTAGGATGTAGAAGGTTAAAATCCGAGGGTAAAAAAAGGTGGTATAGTATAAAGTATAATGTATGTGTCTTTATATAAGTACATCCATTCACTGTGACAACTAGCTAGCAAGAGATACAACCGGTGAAAGCGAGGGAACGAAAGGCATAAAAAGAATTTCTTTTATTGGGCTCCCCTAAATCCCCAAAGGCTTGTCGACGGGACTCTTTGAGTGAAAAGTTTTTACTTTCCCCATCTTTCTCTCCTCCCCATTTTCTCTTAAAATCAAAATCAAATAATACTGCAGTTGCCATTATCACCGTTGTTTCAATGAATACGAAGGGGAGATGAGGAAGTTTGTTGAAAACTCGAGTTCAGCCTTTATATTATATTATACGTATAATATATTACGTATTACGTACGTACTTATTATTACCAGACTTCAGCCTTGTCTTTAGGATCTATATAGATGAAAGTTTATACCGATAATATTTCTCGATTGTTCTGTATTATGTTGATGCCGTTCTAACAATTCCTTCCATTAACATATTATAATAACGTTGATCTGATTTCACTTCAAACTTTGAGTAAATTGCTTGTATATTTTAAAAATGTAGATCCAGCTCAAGTCACCTATACACCGACGGTCCAGTATTTACCCCACCGACTGGCCGGTGTCGTCCGTTGCTATATAATGGCGAATCCTCCCATTCAGTTTGTAATGTGGACGAGAGACAAGCACCTGCTCGAGCCCTACGAAGAAGAGGGATTTGCGGTGATGAACAATGGCTCACTCCTCATTGACCGCGTCAAGGAGGTGCATATGGGTCAGTACACTTGTACTCCCTACAACGTTCATGGAACCAAAGGCTCGTCCCTTCAGATGCAGGTTATTGTCAAGGAGCCACCAAAATTTGACGTTACTCCCGAGCCCATCTACCAAAGTAAATTGGGAGCGTCTCTCGGTAAGAAGAAGAACCAAGCTAGGATTCATTCAGCCAAGTTTTACATATGCACAATGCACAATTCATGGGTGTTAATTAAATTGCAAATTAAAAGGAATCCTAAAAATAATCACAGTTAATCATAATCATAAAATGTAATGTCTTTTGTATAAATTTAAAATGAATATACAGAAATTCCGTGCAGTGCCGTCGCTCCAAATGGAACGAACAGTCCGCTAATTACTTGGCAACGGGTACGTTATCTAATTCTTTGCAGCATTAAAAGTATTAATTTCAGTAGCTATAATGGCTAAATGTAAACGGAGTGTGACTCGCTCCAATGTTCCAAATGTAAATGCTTTGACCGGCTTATGTGGTCTTATCAAAGACCATAGTAGAGGCTTAACAGTCGATGCAAATGCATATATAGATACATTGTATAGGAGAAAGTCATTTAAGAGTCTAGCGCAGAGACGATTTCTTTGCTTTTGCTGTACCTTTTGAGGAATTCTTCTCAAGTATTTTAATGACATGGATGTTGCTAATGGAAAATATGTTTTGGGTGAGCAGAAGGACGGGAAGACATTGCCAAGAGACCGAGTCCGTGTTGTAGAGGGAAGTCTGACCATTGAGAATTTGCATGAGATGGATATAGGAGAGTATGAATGTGTAGCCTCAAATGAAGTCGCGACGCTCGTCTTCACCACTAGAATCTATATCGAGGGCAGAGCTCAGGCTCCGTCCAATGTCACGGGCACTCCGGCCGTCTTTGCGGTCACCCTGACCTGGGTACCTGGTTTTGCTTCGGACCCGTCGCAACAAAAACATTTAGTCAGGTTTGTTTGCACCAACAGTATATTTCAACGTATTTCTTGAATGATCAAATAAAGTAAGAAAATTTTTTGATAATTAATAACTCAATGATACTATGTGTAATTACTTGTAGATATCGACTCCTTGGCAAGACAAACTGGGAAACTGTCCATGTAACTCCGCAGGGCAGTACTAGGATTGCAATTAGAAATTTAATACCTGGCAAAACCTATCAGTTCCAAGTTGTAGGCATTGGTCCTCACGGCCCCGGAGAGGCGAGTGAAACTATTAATGTTACAACCAAAGGTAACTATCTATTTCTTGATTTTGTATATTGTTCTCAATTGAAATTATGTATAACACTATTGAGCTTCAATTCTCCTAAAAATACAAGAATTTATTGCCGTGCAGTATATTTATTTATAACCAAAAAAATACGTACTCAACTTTCATTAAAAGGAGTTATAATACGACAATTTTTACAAATCAAGTCACGTTCCTTTCAAAACCTTCGTAAATGTTCTTATGTATTATCTATCTGCAAAATACTAGCCATGCTATTGTATTAAAACATATTTATGTACAATTTACAAGCTAATAATTTATTTACTGTAATAATCTATAAACTATAATACTGTGCCTATCTGCGAAAGTAGTCATTTGAATTCCATCGTAATAATAACACAAATGATTGTATTCATTATAGCTTTATACATATTACAAATTGTGGATGTTACTTAACATGTTAGCCTAGACCCTTTGATGACGCTCTGTAACGGAATATTTTAGTACCATCGGGCTAAAAAGGGAAAAAAGATTTTAGAAACATTATGTTATATATTACAACTGTTTAGATTTCCTAGGCTTAAACTGCATACTTGTTGACCTCCAGCCTTTGAAAGTTAAAACTCGTCATAAATTCGCCGAATCGAAATCCAATCATGGAATTCCTCTCAGCAGTATACCATCAAAATTGTCAGAGGAAGTCAGGAAGAAAGAAAGTGAATGTAAAATTAATTAAAAGCTTTTTATAGCCTGCCCTAAAAATACCGGATTGTAGTATATCTCGTATTTCGGAAGTCAGATTGGAAATAGCTACAGAAGTTTAAAATAAAACTAAAGTCAACTATAATATTTATGTTAATACATAATACAACTGCAATAGGTTGTCGCGTACACATTGTGAGTAATATGAAAATAGTTCCCAAACCTTTACAGTGATAGGTGAATCTTGGTAATTGGGAGATTTTGAACAAGGCTTAATTTTAAAACTCATTAAACAAGTTGAATTATTCTCAGAATGATTTTGTTGAGTTTGACAACGACGCTTCCAAGCTGTAGCTTTATGTATTATGCAATATATTTGTAAAGGAAGAAGTTTACACGAGTTAATATTAGGTACATTATCATATTCATTGGCTAAAATTTCACAGAAATCCGAAAAAACGCAAGTAACAAATTCGTTCGTCCATACGTCTGCTTACAAAATTTTAATGTACACATTTGTTTGTATAAGTTTATAAGGTGTATATCGTAGTACATAGTATAGACAAATAAGTATGTATGAATGGGCAGATACTGTAATCTCTCTCTGTGTTTCCTCTTTGGTGGAGGTGTAGTCGATACAATCCTGAATACGACCGTTATAGTGGACCCCACGATCCCAGGTTCATCTCCTTCTACATCAAAGGCTAATGGTAAAATTGTTATGACAACTTTCCCCAGGTCTGGGGAAAGCTCCGCTTCTTTTTTCACTATATCCTTTTTGTTCGTTTAACAGTGTAGGGAACTAACGTTAAGGGTGTAAGTTTTTGTTTACAAGTTTCAGCTTGATCGTGGTGTGCCCTCGTTTTAGTTGTAGTAAAGTAGCGAGTTGCAAATAATATTTTTGGCGTTGTACTGTAATGTAATGCTTATGGTTTGCCATCTAGTACTACTAATTCTTTGACCCCTTTAAGTTACTGTTACTAACTTTTCAGCGTGACTTTTTTGAAATGAAATTGAGTTAAATATTGAATGATTAGTGAATATACATAGGTACCACTTGTATTTTCATTTTATGTGTTGATAATGAGTGTTTATTATTAAGCATTATTTTACCTGGTTTGAGTTTTATAATGCAATGCAACGTTTGCACCTTGTGTTTCAATGTTAGTAAAAATTAAATTACAGAAATTCTCGACTATTCCGTGCTTGCCTATCCCACCGATGAATTCGGTTCCACTTACATTCCCATTGTACTCAGACCTCAAGGTTTGTGTTTGTTTTTTTATTTCATTTTTAGCATTTTTAATTTACGTATGACTTGTACACTTTTTGTCTTCCTATATGCAATTTTTTTGATGACAGCAGTTCAAGTTTTTTATGTAACTAGATACTTAAATATGAACATTGTAAATTTACGCTCGTGAAAATAAGCTATAGGCATGTGTTCAAGAGCAATCGAATTTTGATATGTGAGTGTTTTACAATTTGTGTTTATTCGATATTCGATAGTAAATATGCATCATTTTGAGAGTTTGGCTACTTAAAAACGAATTATAAATTTTAAATGCATGGACTGACAATGAAAGCCTGAAGAAATAAATAGTTTTCTTATGATAAAAACGTTTTTACCGTTTCACCATGTTTTTATGCCTGATTCAGTTTGTTTCCCCAGTTTACTGGCTGCTCTGATTTTGATCAGATTATTGTTATCAATATAAATCTACCAAAAACTTCAGACCTGTACAATGTACATTTAACACAGTATAGTTAGTAGATATGAGTTATTCAATATTAATTTTTTTTGCGAAAATTCCCTACTTTGTACAGTACAAACAGAGCAGAGTGCTGTGTGAAATTTTAGTTGGCTAAAATATAAAATTATATTTCTATTGTATTATCAATTTTTTGAATTAAACATCTGAGTGTACTGTACAGAGGAGATGTTGATAAAAATTTAATCACTGTGTTTTGAATGATCAACAAATAAAGGTCCACCTCCAAGTGTTCCGTGGAATGTGACGGTGGTAGACGCCCCCAAGACCTTTTCGTTCACGGTAACGTGGAATCCTCCGATCCATGAGGAGGTCGCCGTCGCCTACTACCGCGTAGAGTATAAGGGTGAGACGGAGCAATTTAAACCGCTCAATAAGGATCCTATACTTCCTCCTCAAACCTCGTACACAGGTGAGTCACAACAGTAGTACAATTAACACATTAATTTAATGAAATAAAAGGTAAACGTATGCCTAATTTTGTTGTCGTCATTTCTTTTATTTGTATCAGCTCGTCACATAAAGTCTGACAAGAAAAAATATATCTTCCGTGTCCAAGCGTGTACTGTGGCTGGAAAGTGTGCGGAGAGTGAAGAGTTCCCCTTCACCGTTCCACAAAGGGACACTCAAAAAGCCATAGGTATTTTGCGCATATATTTACTTATGTATCAGACAGTAATCGTTTTAATTAAAAACCTTTGAAACGTCCTTAAACTTTGTGCCCTAAATTTTTCCATTTTTTTGAACTAATTATAGTTGCCGGTGTAGTTGGCGGAATACTCTTCTTTATTGTTGCCATCATCCTGTCTGTGTGTGCAGTCAAAATTTGTAATCGAAGAAAGCGGCGAAAGCAAGAGAAAGGTACCGGAAAGAATACAATTTACAAAGTAGAAAGCTACCAAAATTCTGATAATTTTTGCTTAAACTCTTCTTCTGCTGCTATATCTAACTGCCAATAGTCAATAGGCATAATTCTACTTGTACATAATATTTAAAAAAAACCTTTACTATCTCTTTTTTCTACATCTTTACTGTGTAATGGAGAATGGATTTCCCTTCAATTTTCAAACTCTCTCTCTTTTCATTGAAACATTTTAGATTTTGATTCTTTAGCCTATAATATGGTGGCCTGTCGCCTCACCGATGCCAGAAACGGAGGCCAAATTCCTACTCAACCACAAATCCCCGCTTCAGCCAACGCTACTCTGAAAAAGTAAGGAGTAATTTTTTAACGTGTATTCTGTTGGTTTAAATCTGTCTCTTACAAACTAATTTCTCCTGGGAGTATGACAGTCGATGCAACTCATGTAACATTATGCATTTAATATTTAATACACATGAGAACCAGACACGAGAGAAAAGTAATAAGATTAGTGTGTAGTAAATGAGTGAGTGAAAGGGACTGAAAGTTTCTAACCCAATAAGTATAATCATTAAAAAGCTATGAAACAAATGATTGATCGACTATTTCAATTTTACAATGCTGAGCAGACAGAAAAGCAGTGCTGGAACAGTAAGTGCTTCTTATATTAAAAATCTAATTGTGGATTTTTTGTGGCTGTCGTTTCTTTTTGGTCGTGTCTGTTCAGTTTTCATAAACTATGGTTTAATATCCGTGATACAATACACACAATGCACATTGTAAATATCACTACACATATTGTTTCCATTGACTAGTGCTTAGATTCAAGAGATAATGTTTTGTGTTGAAAATATTAAATAATGTTTACAATAACACAAATGATTGATGATTGTTTATTATTGTGTTTATTATTGTGTATTATTTATTGTGACTGTAAAAATACAGTTGAATAATGTTTTGTCTTAAATTGTTTTAAAAAATTCATTTTTGTTTAGCATCAAGTTTACTCTGAGATCGCATGAATTTCTTTTTCGCATGATAATATTTTTGAAAAATCAAATCTCTTAAATATTGTATGACAAAGCAAAATTTATGCACATGTGGAGGTTTTCTATCTATTCATACAAGTTAATTAAGGTGGAACATATTTTAAAAAGGAATTTTGTATTTTTTTAATTTGTCCAGTTCCAAGACTTTAGTAGGCCAAGCACGCGTTGTGACTTCGTGGGCGAAGAAAGCGTATCGGTCGGTGGGTCGAGGGGTGGGACGGTAATGGAATTTTAAAGCAAAGACGAATACTTTATACGAATTATACTTTTTTAAAGAAAGAGAAAAAAATTTAATCAAACTATTTATTTTATAAATTTACAGCTGCATTTTAGCCCTGTTGGATCTCCGCCTCAGTCGTCACGCCATCATTTTGACGAGGTTTGTTGGTTAAAAACTAATGAGCTACCATTTATATCTAGTGTACATGTATTTTATTGTTGTACCTGAAAAATTATTTTTGCTATTTAGGAGTCATCGTCCGCCATCCATCAGCAGCATCACACTTCATCACACACTTTACCCGGGTAAGAACATGTCTGTAATTAATTAACTGACAAACAAGTACATGATTAATTTTGGTCATAACAAGAATCTCACTCAATATAATCTGTTGATTTAATTGACAAATAGCCGACACCGATCACCCCCCAGGCATCCAACAAGCCCTTTACTCGCAATTGACATTACCACATGGACAACCTAGACAATCTAGAGGTATTGTCCTCCCTTGGGGTAAAAAATACTGTATTTTGTTGAGATGTACATACATATGCAAGTATTTAAAATTATGTCATTTTTTCACTTGGAAGGTGAAAATAGATAAACCCAGCTTTTATTGTGATTATGCACATGAGTAATTGTTGATGAATATGTTGGTTTGTAAATATATATAGATGTGGTAGATGAAGCTAGTTCAGATGACGGAGGATTTTTAGCCCCCCGCCCCCTAAGATACTTTCCTCGTGGTCGAAGGAGATTCAACCTCGTTCTTCCGGGCAGCTTTGTGCCCTCGAGCTCTCTCATCCGCCCCGAAATGGCCATGATTCCAAGGCCTTTTGCCAGTTCCCCACTGCCACGCTCACATCACTCTCGGTCTCGCTCCGCTTCAAGTAGTTTCTTTAGTCCTGATCTCAATTTTAATAATATGAGTGGAGTTCCACGATTTCCAGTTCTAGTCCAAGTGCATCAACCAGGTAATTTATATCAATTTACAACAAAAATACAAATAATTCACCATGGAGATTCAATGAAAAAACAGCAATAATGGGCAACAATTTTTGTACTTATTTTTTTACAGATATACCATATCTATGGGGAACGGCTACCACTGGCCGTCATTATCATCCCCATCCATCAAGTGTCATAGACCCAACTCCACCACCCTGGGAGATAGAACGAATTCGTGACAATTTAGCCAGGGATTTGGATTATTTGGAGAGACAAGTGCCACCGTTTTTAAAGCAGCCCCTCGTGGGACTCCCCGACAAAAGTGGGGCATCCGGCTCTTCGGTTCGATTTCAAGAGCGATCCTCTTCTTCCGGCTTTCAAAGTGCCAGTAAAAACACCACGTCAACGATTCCCTCGGGACAGAGTACAGGTCAAGGAGAAATCCTTTTACGACCCATCGCGCTGCCCGAAGAGCCCGCCTCTATCCAAACTCTGTATCCAACTTTTCCAGTTATACCTCGAACTTATGAGAATTGGCCAAGAAGAGAGAGCACTCCTCCAATTTATGCCATGGCCAGGTCACCCTCCTTCGACGTCGAGGAACCTGTCCCCCAAACAGTGCCCTTGAGTGAGCCCAGTCCGAGTACGCGGTCCGTCGGCCACGATATTTCTGTGGATGATCCCTATGAGTTTGACCCCGTGATTCCTGATACTTCCCCCGAAATTGTTTATCCCCCTCAACCTCACCCCTCAACAACCACCTCCACCTCGTCATCGTCTCGCTTCAAGAGAACTAGAGAAAAGTACGAAAATATGGAAGCTCGAGTTGCTGCAATGAAGGAAGAATTTTTCGAGTATCGACGGCGACAGAAAAAAAGGATGGAATCGGCGTGTTGAAAACATTTGCAATAAATCACTATAAATACTACTTGTAATATTAAAATATAATAAACCATATAATTATATAAATTGTATCCTCTTAATTAAGCGGAATTCAAAGTTTAAGTTGGACATAATATGAATAATTATATATTACAATGTATTTATCTTGACTACTACAAAATCTTAAACGAAAAAATAATTTACAATACTATTAAATAAGAATAAGAATGAAAAAAAGGACACAAATCAATATTATTATGTGCTATAATACAAACAAAAACATATTTAATAATAACTGTTTGTGTTGAACATTTTTAAACAAAATAATATATTATAAAAACAAAATGAATGAAAATGGAAAGGAGAGAAACAATTTCATCCGAGTGCGCTGCAAAAAATTGTGAAAGCAGGATACGAAGACGAAGTTCATGCAAAACTGCTTTCTCTTACAAATATTATTATGTAACATAAATTTCTGCGAGTAATAAATTATTATTACAATAAAAAAATGAAGAAAATCCTACTAATTACGGTACTACCACTATGTATGATACTACTGAATAATAACAATAATAAGGGCTACTGTATACATAAATTAAATAAAATAACTATACTTTACTCAAATAGATATCTACTTATATAAATATGAAATACACGTTGTATATGATGATGAGAGGAATGATGTTAAAAATTTAAGATATAAATGAAATGAGAGATTTCCAATTTGCAATGTTCATAAAAAAGAAAAATAACCATGATAATATTACATTATGATAAGTTTAAAAAAGAAAAGAAAAACTACAATTAACTGTAAGAATGATAATGATAATATGATACAATACGATATATCGTCAACTTATTGAGTACGGACTCCAAGGTGTTCACATTTTTTCCTTAAATTCAACCACAAAGGGTTTCGTTAATAACTGCCATTTTTTTCTCAGTGTTTTCCTCATTAGTTTCATTATTTTATATAGATATTACACATATTATGTTTGTTACTTGCTTCTACAATATAATAATGGTGTTAATTACGATGACACACACAAAAGTTCATATTACATTGTACGCATAAAATATTTTTTAAACACTATATTTTACAGTAAATATCCAAAAATAGTAGCTGGGGTCACTAATTAATTTTTTTAAATGTTTTGAAGGGTGATAGAGTTGTTCGAACTGCTTCTATAAAGCCCCGGCTAATATTTGGGTATACTTACGGTATTCTAATCTTTGTTGTTATATCTTTTGTTATTGTTTTCATTTTCAATGGACTGATTTAATACTCTTTTGTTATTTCGAGTGTAATTAGTTTATATTTATATAGAAGGCGTTCAATAAAACAAGATAAAAGCGAATAGTAAGTATCTGCGTCGTACTCTTTTGCAAAAATTATACAAATCTTTAAATGTAGAATAAGTACATTATTTAACAACTACATTATGCATATGCTGCGTACAACTACTTTTTTAAGTTTTTGCAATGTGAAACATATTTCTTCAAATAGATTTGCTATGTAAGGAACAAAAAAATAGTAATAATAGTTTATTCTTATTATTATTTATTTATGAGCGTAGACCTTCGAAAGAAAATCGAAATTCTATATTTTAGATTTTAGGATTTTATTTATTTGTTCGCAAAAACAATTTTTTCCCAACAAAATAGCAGAATAAAACGTACTAAATACACAATGCTCCCTTTAAATAAAGTCTTACCAAATCTCATGAAAATTTCAAGAGGTTTGATACGATTGACAATAGATGATGAGATTTTGGTGCCATTTCCATGACAATTCATGAAAATCTCATCAAAATTTGATCAAAATTGATAAGATTTTCGACCAAAATCGTGTCAAAATCTCATGATATGTTTTGATAAGATTTTTTTCTAAGGGCTATGTGCTACAATGTATTTAATTAGTAAAAACGAAATCGGGAAACGAGATACTTTACTTAGCGTATGAATAAGTCTTACGACCTCGAAAACCTATCTTTTTTTATGATAGCATGTTATTTACATATTAATTAGTAGCTACTTTATTTGAACAAATTGAAGGGAAACGCATTATACAAAAAGGAACAAACATGTAAAATGTACCAAATATTACGAATACACAAATTATGGTTTAAAACAATTTTATTATTTATTATTATTTATTCATGTATTTTTTTAGCTATATATATATATAGGTGGTAAAATATTAAATTAC
>JAQIVE010000974.1:0-29094 GCA_034698285.1 Sminthurinus bimaculatus | reverse complement strand
CCATGCGAAAGGGTATTGCTTCCACTCACTATCCTCTCGAGTGGAGTGCTCCCATGTTAAATACCGGATTATCTTTATAAATACTGTCGGCTTTAGGAATTTTGACGAATTTCACAAGCATACTTTCGTTGTACAACAATTTTGAATCTACATTTATAGAGCTTCAGAAGTTTAACTCGCAGAAGTTACCTAATAACTATTAACAAATTTGGGCTAGAGAACACAGTTTTTGAAGCCGTGAACTTCAAGTCGCATTTTGCAAGAATACTAAATACGATCAGTTCATACACGGTTATTTTTATTTGTTAATTTATATACTATTGTGTATGTGTTATACTTTGCTAACAAGTATTTATTACATTATTTTTTCATTACCATGAATTGTGACCATTAACAACATCCATATTCATAATTTCATATACGTGTACACTAATAAACACTGTTTTTTTAACAGTACATTCAAATTTTTGCAGTTTTGTTCTGCACCAAACGTTTTAAAATGGACGAAGATAAACGGTATACACACATTTGTCTGGGGTTTCTTCTTTCTCCTTTTTCCTATCAATATTTTTTAAGATAAAAATTATCCTCACATGTTTTGAATAACACAGGTACAGTCATCACGAAATCATTATTTTACAAGATTATTGCTCAATTATTACGCATATTACTCTTGGTGGGTATTTACAGGATATTACCAGAATAACAATTTTACGTTAAGGTTTTAGTTTAAACAATGTCAGTTTTTGCTAAAAAATGTCAGTGTTTTATACTTACATACAGCAAGGGATAATATCTCGAAATTAAGGAGAAACCAACAACGAAATTCTATAAAACTGCTGGCTTCTGAATTCATGTGCACATATGTATACCTACAAAGACTTTGTACCCTTTCTTAGTTACACTTGTATAATATGGATAATAATATAAAATTCATGATTAACCGAGACAAGAGAACTTTAACAATGGTGTCATTTTTCATTACGATAAACAATTTTTACTAACATTATGTTATTCTTCATTCTCCATTATAACTTTTCATCATAAACATTTAATGTCTGTTTGAATTAAATATGTACGTGCATTTACCTCGGGGCCAACAATTTACGTTCGTATAAATACTCGAACATTTATGTAATCTAATAGCTATAAAAGTCTATCATAGAATTTTCGGCGGTGCTGTGAACAATGTGAACAGCGGTGTACTGTGTAGTACACAGTGTACAGCTTTTACTTTCAGAATTCGGTAGTAAAATACTTATCTGTATTATTAGCAACCGCAATCGATCAATTCGATTGTTCATTAATATTTATTATCATTTGTCATAATGTATTTTATTTTGCCGCCTGTGTCCACATACCCTTTACTTGAAGACTAAAGACGCAAACGTTTACGTTGTTGGACGAAGTTGAGTCAAAACATTGAATCAATAATCAATAGTTTAGGACTGCGAATTCAAGCCGAAAGTTTAATACTGCTGATTCAACTATTTTAAACGCGTAATTATTTTATGTTGGTTCACTTGTTTCAACGAGCGATTTTTCATACAATTTTTTTTCTAAAGCTGGCTTTTCTCTTGCTATTACTTGCTTGGTGCTTGCTATAGATACCATTTTTGCATTTTTTTTCTTGCCACAACTACATATTATTTTATGTTAGAGAGGTTTAAATTGCACTACAGCTTACATATTTTAGAAATTGTTTCCATTCATTTGAAAGATCGGTTATAAGGATCAGTGATTTTAGTATTACATAGTATTCGTACGTAATAATATACAATATTATTGAATACAATATGCTGATTTAAATTCGACATTTTTTGTACAGTATTTTTGATTTTTGATTTTGAAGGTCAAAAAAGTTTTCCACATCTTTTTCTTGTAGATATTAAAGTGTATCCATTATCCATACTGCAAATACCGTAAAATAGTATTTTTAGCACCTTAATTCTTGCTAGTGATTGTACAATTGTTATACTATATAATACAGAGACAATACATCATAATACAGTAATCTACTGATTTTTTTGGTTTTTTCCTTTTTTGCAAAGTTTACACTACTATTAAGTCAAAGTGTCAGTAAAACTATGAAAAATGATCGTTTATGCAATACTCATTGAATAATAACAATAATTTTCGAGTTATCGATAACAATAAATATTATCAATCATTGTTATTATACATTGTCGAGAACTATGTATAATATTTTACACATAATAATATAAATAAATTATCGAGGAATTGTCGCTTGCGGCTTGTCGTTCATTACAAAGACATTGATTGTTTTTTGTTTTCTTGGTTTCCAATACATAGAATTACGTCAGTGTGTGCTTGGTAGCTATAATATATATTTTATATATTTATAATTTATACATAATAATACATGATTATGAAGGAAGGAATTACGATCTGATCAATAACAACTGATTAGCAACGAATGTTAAGGCAAGTGTACATAGTACTGAAACGGAGTTTCCCAGGGAAACGGCTCGATTCACTAGCATCCCAGAAACTCTGGACCAGCTGCCGTTGTGAGGCTCTGCTGGTACATCGAGAACTGTAAAAACAAAACAAATCCAGGATAAAAAACATCGAAATTCGTTAAATAATATTGAGAAATAATTTACGCTGAACAAAATTTTACCTCGTGTAAATATTTGGTAGATATCTTCTAGATGGATTGGCGGGTGAACAATTCCCTTTTTGAAGGCAGGGCCATTGGCAAAGAAAATTGCTCTCATGTCCTGCATCTTTGGTGCATACCCGTGGGTACCCCCATATTGGGTATTTCGATCCTGATCACGTGGAATCTACAACAAATTCAAAGATGTTAGAAAATTATAATCCATGCGCATAGTTCAATTCAACAAAAAAAGTCAAAACTTTCCGCACCTGCTTACTACTTTGAAGACCACGAATGAAATATCCTGGTTTTGCTACCACTAAAATATCTTGGACCAGCCGTCCCTTTTTGTAATGCCATTCCTCTGGAATGTCACTCTGCATATAGACATCGAGGCCTGGAACGTTTTTTAGCCTATCGTACACCTGAAAACATAAAATTTCCATAATTATTTTATCAATAAAGTCTACTATAAAGACTTTCAACCTTTTTTTACAATCTTAATTAAAAATTTTTGTCTGGTTTGATGAAATGCTTACAGTCTGGAATTGTTTTGCAAAGGGGGCGATGGAAATGACAGCACCTCTGTCTAAACTACGAAATATTTCTGTTTTGTCAACATGGTCGTCTAAATTGATGTACTTTACTCCAGAACCCTCTCCCGTCCACGTCATTCCATGGTCGGAAACCACAATTACATTGACCTAAGACAGATTACAAAAATAGTATAGGCTAAACTTTCATGATTTCCGTATTTCTAATTAAAAGGAATAGGAGATTACCTTTTTTTCCAAATTGGAATCCAGAATTTTGTCGGCTAGATCGGCAAATGCATCGTCTACTTCCTTGAGAGCTTTTTTCATTTCTTCTGAGTTTGGACCGTATTTATGACCAACGTTGTCTAAATGCTCACCGTAAACCTGAAATACCAAATATCAGTTTATACATCTATACAGTTTGTGCAAAAATTGTAAAAAAAACCAATATTTTTTGCTTAAAATTGCATATTCGTACCATGACAAGATCAAAATCTCTTTTCAGTTTCTCTACAGCTATCATAAACGAGCTTTTGATACTATCCACGCCACGGGACTCACGGTAACCCGTGCATTCAAACGGTCGCACCTAACGCAAAAATAGTCAAAGGATGAGAAAGTTGAAAAATGTTATTTAATTAAATGGTATGTTTGTAACTAATTCTCGCTGTGCAAAGGTACTACATAAATTAATGATTTTTAAAAATAATTGTTTACCTCACGCACTGGAACATCACATCTGGACCAATAGCGTAGAAAGGCTTTCTTTCCATATCTCGTAGCTGTAAAATTAATGGTAATTAATTGTATTTTTTCATTTCCCCAACAAAAACTAGAACCCTCCGGCAGTAATTGATTAAAAATGTTGACTTTTTCAATAATACACAAAACGCACCTGTGGTCCATATTGGCTCGCTATTCTGCCACCAGTCCAGCTTCATAGTCGTGTTATATTTGAATAGATCAAAAAGGGCCTGACTCGGGTCTGTCACATTTAGGTCAAACATGTAGTTGCCAATTATTCCATGCGTTTCCGGAAAACTAGAGGAAATGGGAAAAAGTCAATGAAAATAAATATGAACATGAAAATAGAAGACTGGCGCAATATCATGATCAGCTCGTAGAAACAGGGGCAACATATGCGAGGACACATGGAAATAAATTTATCCGCATGCTTCCACATCCACATATGTATTGTGGGTTGTCTACGTAACCGCTCCACAATCCCCTAGGGACTCATCTTTAGCCATAATAGTTTAATATCTACTCATAATCCTCTCGAATATCAGTTAAATCTTGTAAATGCTATAAGCTATCATCAGATATATGTGTACAATGACTCTGCATCTATTCTATATAAAATATGTATAGGACTTACACTCCAGTAGAAATAGTGGTCCAACTCGGATAGGAAAGGGTAGGAAATATGGGCTCAACCCATTGTGCTTGAACTCCTTCCTCTAGAAAGTTATGGAATGCATTCATATTCTTCTTGTTCTGGTCATAATAGTCCCATCGGAATCTAAATAAACATACGAGAAAGAGAGAAAGCAGGCCCACAAACAATTAATGCCGACCGAATTAATCTCAATAATGTAACATCAACTTATCTAGATTGCGCTCAATATATCGTATATTGCTCATACGTACATAACGTGCCACATGTGCACGAATTGCAAATAAATTGACACGTGCCATAAATCAAGCTTGCGTTCTGTATATACGTTTGTATAGATACACATGTAGCGAACTGGACTAAATAATAATAATAACCACGTGTACCCAAAATCTATTTCCTTTTTGCCACATTATTGCCTCAGATGATGACGAATAAATTGAAATTCGCTATAAAAACGTGTCCAGTGTCCAGGTTACTTTACATACATATTTCCTGATTTACTGGAGTATCATTCGTTTAATGTGTACATACGTTTAATACATTCGTTCAGCGCCATAATTTACCATAGACAAATGACCAAAAACGCGAGGAATTAAATTAAAATGCCGTAATTTTTATAGGTAACTGAGTCATAAAAGTGCCTTTTAAATTTGCCTCTTTTTTGATTTTATAAAAACACTGGAGAATTTCATAGGAATCGAAACGAGCTACGGCTTAAAATCTCAAACTTTTGCAGTTCTTTCAGTTTTATTTTTACAAAGACAAAACGAACTTTTAGTCTTTTTTGACAGACAAGAGTTCGTTTTGAAACAATGTATATGGACTTGGGATAGTTTAGTGTAGCTGATGGGAAAAGCAGGGACGGGAATGGAGAAAGTACATGGGCAAGTGAGAGAGAAGAAGCAAAAAGATGAATCGCGTGATCAACGTGAGCAATCAACCATTGTCTCGTTTAGGAAGACTCATTTCACTGTTCTCTGTCTTGTGGAAATTGGTTTTTCCTTCTGCTCTCTCTCTCTTTCTCTCTCCGTTTTCTCTCAATTTCAAACTGAATCTTTTAGGAGTATTGGAGTCGTCCTATAGTTGACACGAATACATTTCCCAAAAAATCTCGTCGTTTACTATGTACATGGAAGTATTCCACGAATCCTTCTCTTTTACATAGTATAAAATGAAGTTTTTTCCCTTTCTAATTTTACACGATATGATATAGTAAGACGATAAAAAGTATTCCCAACATTTTATACGGGAAATGTAATGCCAAATGTTCCCAAAGTCCATGAAAACGTGGGTCAAAATATCTTTTGTGGTCGCACTGCATCACATGCATGGTATACTCTACGATAGCTTTGAAATATCCTACATTCATAATATGCATACATGTAAGGAAACGAGGCAAGTTAAGACGGAGAAAAATAGTTGGAGGGAAAAGAAACTGTCCAACGAACTATCGCAATCCGTATAAATGAACAAGAACAATATATGGATTTACCCCCATTAAATTTACGACGACAGTTTTCATTCCCTTTTTGAACGATCAATCAATCATTTAAACAAACTGTGGACATTTCATTCCTTCTTCGTCTCAACGCCGTTTCTTTCTCAACCTCAAGCGTACGTACATGATAAAAATTAGTTCACAACTGAACACTGACTGTACACTGAGCATGCATACGACTTAAGTTTCATAAATGCTAACGAATAAAATATGATATTTTGTCTCGCTTTCTGTCTCCATCAACACCAAAAACAGTTTTATCTTTCTTTGTCTGGCTTTTACATATTATATTTAGATATTTTTTTCATCTAACTGCCTCGTCCAAGAGTCGCCTAAACCTTTTCTAAACTTCTGCCCAGAGCTTTAATTTTCATTTTTTTACAAGAAAGCTTTGACTTAAAAGTATCAAAATGAAATTTAAGAAATCTGCGTGGAATAAACAAAATTCAATAGACCATGTAAACATGGTTGTAAAACCGAGCAAACTTTCTCTATTGGGTTTCCAGTAGTACGGGAGAAAGCATAAGACCCTATGTATTGTGCTCATTTGGATTCCTGACACATACAAGCCTTAAACACACATGATGGGACATCGCATGTGTTTAGAATATAAAAAAGTTTCGGACTTTCAACTTTGATTGTTTTTTTTCGCTCTCCAGCCTTTTGTACTTATGAACTTGAGCTTAACCACAGTTAATTCATTTTGTTTGGGTGGTCAGTCAGCCCCTGGATCAGTTTTATACATAATTTTTTTTCTCAATTTGTTCCCATTTTTCTCTGCCTTTCTGGAAATATTTTTGTTTCAGTTTCAGATAGTGCGTGACTTCGGATTGTGAGAGAATTCCTGCAATTACTCGACAATAACATACATTAGTTGGATGCATTAAGGTCATTTAGGCCTCAACATGATATTAATTATCCAATATGCACAACCCTGATGTTACAAAGGCTAATTTAAAATATGGTGTAAACATTTGTTAAAACACAAATTTAAGTAAAAAGCCATTAACTCTGCTACATTTTCTGTATTTTTAATTAAGTAAAACTTGAAAAACACGGTGCAGCAATTCAAAATTCAATGTCTCGAAAATTTATTGACACTTCATTTTCTTCTCCCTTCCTTAAATCCTCCAAATTGATTGTCTTTACCATTCACGGTATTCAAAAGCTTAGCAAAAAAGTAAACCTTTGAAAAATCAAACGCAATGACAAAGAAATGGCTTACCCGTCCAACATGATGACAAGAAGTTTTTCCTTGGTTTCCTCAGCTTCTCCATTATCGCTTCCCTCGGATCCAGTTCTGGATTTTGCACTGACGGACGGACAACTTTGGAGACATCCGACAAGGACAAGGCACGCCGTGAACACAAATTCAATCGTAGAAAACTTTCTACTTCTTCCTTTCATCATCACTGCCGTCATTTCGATTTCTTTAACTATCGACAATCTTGAGTCACCAGGAAGGACACACAGACAAACAAAATCACAATTAAATTCCTTACTAGGCTACTGCTACAACTCAACATACAAATAACATATGTACGTACAAATTACGATACAAACTCTCACAATTTTATTTCCAGGCACAAAAACTCACAAACGTTTCATGTATCATTTATCTGCTTTACTTGCAATCTACTCGCGATTTCGTTTCCTATAAAAGAATAAGATGTGCACAAGCAACTTGTAATTGTAATTCGATATCTGTATTTAATCGTAAATTGGGAAGATCAAACGACAAGGGTATGTATGTCACCTAATCCTTATAATACTTTGCTGGTATCAAACGAGCAGTTGTTTCTTGTATGCATGTATCACAAGTAACTCTGCTGACTGCTGACAACTTGAGACTTTTCTTGAGAGATTTGATATCTCTCTACTTTGAGCACTTTCTATCTGTCCTCTTGATTCGCATGTGTGTATATTGTATATGCATACGTGTGAGCATTAAACACACACTAAAAATGTAGTCCTTGACTGGGTCTACAATTCTAGGATTGAGGATTGAGAATATCTTGACAAAAGAGATCTTATACTTGCCTTCACGTATTTTTTATAGCATACGTATGTCTGTATGTATGTATGTACAATGTACACTCGCTTTCAAATGATCAGTGAGTGAGTATTCGATGGAGAAAATTGGTAGTGAACATGGAGCGAGAGAAAAACCAGCAGGCACACTCACTTTTTAAACTGTTCACTCACGATGACGACTCACTCACACACTTGAATAATGAAGGGATAAAAAACTGTGTATTATGAACTGAGTGAGAAACGACCGAGAAATTATTGTCACCAGTCATCAGAAAGTTGAGACTGACAATGTGGATGGGAGTCGTGATGATGAAGGGAAAAGTTGAAAAGTAGAATATTCCACATTGCACATCACACTCGAAACTCACCAAAGTCACCAGGACCAGACCAGTCACTCACAAAACCCATGGGCTTTACTTTGGTTCTGGTTTTTGTTTGCTCTAAACCAGATTTCCAACTTAAAATTGAAGCCAAGAGTCTGATAATACCAAGAGCCGAAACTGTAAGGAAAGTACTGAAACTTATATGCAAAAGAGTGTACAATGTACAAGTAACAACAGTTCAAGTCAATAAGTAAGACAAAAGTTGGGTGTAAGCAAATGTATAATATTGAATATGTGTGTACAGAGTACAGTTTAGAGATAGAGTATGGAGATGAGATGAAGGACTTGCACTTGTATCTACTAGCACATTTTCCTACTCTCTCTTTCTCGCTCTCTCTCTCTCAAGAGCTAAATTTAGTGCTCATATCAAACTCATCCAAGAAGGACAAGGCCTAATTCTAATTCTCATGTGAGGAATATACGTTTATATACACACTTGAGATACTTAGTCAAATCTTCCAAGCAACCATCTATTATATATATATATATATATATACATGCACAATGCATTGCATATAAAATATAAAGGCAACACTAGTTAATAGTTAATACGATGCGCTAAATGTATGTGCAAACTGTATCTCTGTTATATATATACAGATGTGTATGTATGTATGTACAAAGTACATACTTAGATGCATCAAAGACCTCTTTGCTGTAAAAAATTCGCTCATATACATATTTATCGTATGGGGAAAGCTTTTACTGACAGCAGGATTACAGGCAAAACTATGGTACAACTTTCAAAGAGCAAAATAAAATGCGAATGAATCTCTCCTTCTCCTGCTTTCTCGGATGTCGGATGTATAGTACTCAATCAAAAACTTGTCTGTACTGATAGTTACGGACATTCATACATATGTTACTTCATGCTCGTACACATAGATACATTCTCTACCACATGCGTCAAAAGGGTGTATTGTAAAAAATTTACACATGTACAATGTACATACTGTCTAGGTCTCTATATATAGGAATTCTTTTGTGTCCGGCAGTAACTTATGAATTATGAAGCTTGTCAATTTTCTGTTTGTAGCTGTTTCAATTTCTGAAGCTGAAATTTTTTTGTTTTACAGCCGCAGCCTTTTTTTAGAAAAGTCTGGATGTTCACAAGCTAATCGAACTTTATTAATGAAATGTCTTCACTACACTGACGGCGGACGACTTTAAAGAAAACTTTGACTCTACACTCTACATATATTGTTTATCCAAATTTTTGAACAAACGTTATAGTGGAGGGTTAGAGTGTTTGACTTGACTTAGTTCTGAATAGACATGTCGCTTAAAAATTCTAAATACATATAAATCAAAAGCTAAGAATGCTATAAAACATATAGTTTTTGAAACTTTTGAGCACGGAAAATAAGGTTTGACGGGAAAGAAATAGGAAAGATAACAATGACACATTTACACGTGTACAGCTTTTCCCTTTACTCTGTCAAAGTATTTAAAAGTATGAAAAGTTGCCATGGACATGTCATATCAAGCCAAGTCAGTTCTATGATATGATTAACGCATTCTTCTGTACTGTGCTTTAGCTCTTTTGAACATGGAACGTGGCAACTTGAAAGCATACATCATATATATTATGACATAGGAATACAGTGTAAAAATGGGGATGTCAATACTTAGCTTTCCAATATGATGAAAGAGTGAAGTAGGTATCGATAAAAACTACAGACGGAGCGTTTTATCATCGCATTTTGATTAATTATACTTATTAGTATTATATATATATTATGTATATATACAGCATACAGCACATGCGTTGCACATTAGTCAGATTTTTAGAAAACAGAATGCTATTCTTCTGATCCACGTCAAGTATCTCCGGAAATATTTTTAATGCATTCTGTAGCCTTCCAATCACTTTTATGATGACGCTGTCTCTATTAGTGTAGCTTTAGTAACCTACATCAGAGCAGCTTACTATGCCGACGAATCATTTTTATTGCAAATTTTACTCTAGTTTGCTCATCATTTCTAAATATAAGTGTATCCATCTCTATCATTGTGTGTAATAATTCACCATTTACAAACACGATAATCTCTTCATCCTTGCTAGAAACGAGAAAAGGGTTAAAAGAGTTTAAGAAAATATTTGGAGTACATATTAGTCAACATTCACTTGCACTAAGGCCTCAAGTGGACGTAATACCAATATGATTTAGTATTTAGTGTGGAACATGTCATGTTTAATGTCAATTTTCATGCCTCTGCTTATGGAAGTGTATAATATCTATACTACATGATGCATAATGCATAAGTCATCTATTTGGTATTCGTACAAAAATGAAAGAAGAAAGTGCTCTGAATTTATTTAAATTCTGACAGCTATATTAGATACCAACTATTCAAATCATGTTTCTTTTCTAAATTTTTAAATTGGAAAAATGTCTATCTACAGAAACCTCATAATTGATGTTTTATTGCTATTGTATGTTAAAATTCAACGAAAGTTGTCCCATTTTTCCATTTAACGTTTTCCAGATCGCTTTTGTATTTTACACAAAATAGACTTGTGACTCGTAAAGAAATCAGGGATTTTGAATCCAATCATCATTGAATCCATATCGATATAAAAACGAGTACAAGATGATGGAATTAAATGCAAAAACTATTATTCTAGCAGTAATTCTTGGGCTTAAGCTTTCTACACTATATACTATCAACAGACCATCCTTAACTTTGATTACTTGAACAATATCATCACATAAAGTCTTTACGGCCTCATAAAAAGTAAGAGAGAGGAGCATGTCGAGGCCTTAACCTGTCTTTCCTTGCACCATTCCCATCTCTTTATCTGTTGACTTTGCCCCGGCTCAACGACACGGAACGTAAATATCAGCATGCTTGATCCTATATCTATCGGTACTTCGGCAGTACAACACGGGCATTACGCTGGATAATGCAATAGTGTCACATGTTTGTACGTTATTCATGCATATGCACATTATGTACGAGGAAAAGTTTTCCTTGTTTTTTATTCGAGCATTTTATGATCTCATCCCATCTATTCCGCCCTCACATCAATGTCTGTAAATTTTATATACATACATAGAAAACTCCAACATTTATTCCAGACTCGGGATTCCTACACAGAAATTGCACAGATTTTTTTGAAGAACTGTCCTGAATTTCGTTTCGTGTGCATAGACTTTGCCCTGAAAAACTGTAGAGTTGAGTGTAAGGGTTGTTAAAAAATAGAGCAATAACTCTTACAGCTTTTTGACAACTCTATTCACCATTTTCTTGCGTCACACGTGCTAAAGTTGCATCATCACAGATTATCGATAGTATCAACATAAACATTCTAGATCTACAGTATTTACAAAATTATATTTATACAAATATGTGTTTCACCTTACGCCTGCATTTTTAACTACTTCCGCTGTAAAAAAACGTTTAAAAATAAAGCTTAACTCACTTTTCACGCTGCCGTCAATTTTTTAACCCCTTCCGATTTACAACTTTGTATTGCACAATCAACTGTCAAAAAAATATTATGGAACTTGTCTAGTGCAATATAATCACCAACACTTTCAGCACAAATTTTGGAACAAAACGACGAGAGAAAAACCTACGAGTTACTGGTAACTGTTCGGCAAACTGCTGAGTAATTCACTTCCAAATCCAGCGTTTGTTCCTTCAAACAACGAACAGTGAAGCCAGGGAAGTAAAAAGAGCGGCAGGCTGACACATGAGCTGACGAACGATGATATAAAAGCTTTGAAAAACCAACATCGAACGTTCCTATGTTTAAGTATGGAGAAATACTTTGTCCTACACTGTGTTGTGATGCACTGAACTGCGAGCTTCAGTCGGCTGACTGCTGATGATGGTGATGGTGATACGTGGAAGGAGAAAGCGAACGGAGGGAAATGAAGGAACTGCCGATGAGAGAACGGAGAAAAGACAAAAGCAATAAGGGAGCGGAATTGAATTTTTTTCAAGGATATTTACCGACTTATAGCATTGACCATGTGATCAGGATGAGCGTCGTTAGTCCTCACTGTTGATATTAACTATTCAGGTTATATACAAACAGCCTGGATTGGATACGTTTTTCCTTCCTCCTGCCTCACACAGATATAAAACAAAGTGCGACGGTGATATGTGGATTGTGTAGGTATTTTGCCGTTCGCATTCACACGCTACAGCTGCTCCAAAATTCCGATCTAATCCAACGTGATGACTCTCACACACCGAACGGTAGATACACTTTGAGGATTTAGATTTAGATTTCGGACTGCTAGTTTTGGGGAAAGCGAGAATAGCAGGCGAAAGAAAGAAAAGAGCTTATAGGGAAAGTACTCGTGCTCGTGGACTCTGCCGACTACACTTCTCTTTCTTTTACTTGATGACCCAAAGGTACACGCATGTTTAGTTCTCATCCAAAGCCAGAAACTTCATACCTATACTTTGGTTCTATAAAGCCTATACAGTATACACACACGGATACATACACATTTTTCTTTGCCTGCCCGAGCACATGCATCGCATTGATCCTCAAATACCCCATTAAACGATAGATACGATAGACAGTTAGAAAATAGGCAGAAAGAGATTTTCTACTTTCTAGTTTTCTATTATCCATTACAGATCCATTCAGCTTTTTGTACATATGTACAATAAGACGGTACATACATACGTTCAAAGCAAAGTGTGTAGACAGAGAAATTCTCCAGGCAAAAGTGTAACCAAACCGCTCGCCCGCCTGTATATATTACGAAAGGGTTAGTTAGAACGGCGTGTAGAAAGGAGACAAGTATAGGAATGAATTACAAAGATGAGCAAATAATGTATCCAGGAAAAGAAAAGCTTTTGGATTTTCAATGCGATAGAAAATAGCAGTGATATCCCAATATATGTATGTATGCATGTATTGAATGTGACTACATATTAAAGTCTGTATCAATTTATAACCATCTCACATATACATAGGGGAGAAACGTTGAAGTACGTTGAAAGCAAGCATTTATTATTCCAGCTCGTAGACACTAGGCCTTTCTCGAAATATGTAGTTGATTGTATATAAGATATATCCCTAGTTTATATAGTGCTCCGACCATTTGCGGATTTATAGGACGGAACGAGCAGGAGAAGAGGCAGAGAAGTAAAGAGAGAGAGAGAGAATGTGTGAGATATATAGAAAGGGCGACAGGAGGAAGAGAAAAGGGAGATGGTACATACATATGCAATGCTATGGGATATGAACTTTCATCTACAATCCTTTTCTCCTTTCTCTGTACATATATACATACACTTGGCTAGTTACGATACGAATACTGCATGGTTAGTTTTGGCTGGCTCCTTTCTCCCTTTTCCTTAGCTCTTGCTCTTTTTTGGATCGAGTTGTGGAGTTGTAGTGGGTCTATGTGTGCATATATCTACTTATTTAGTCTTCTGCTGAAATACTGTGACATTTAGGCAACTTCTGGCTGGCTTACGAGCGAAGCCAGTCTTCTTGTACTGTGTATTAAGGATTGAAAGGGAGTTTTTTTGGGTCTATCTATATATTTATGTATAATGTATATAATATGCAATGTACAACATGTACAATACACTTGAACATACATTGGTACACTTTTCTTTTTCTCTCTCTTTATCCCCTTTTCCTTCTTCGTCTTCTTCTTCTTCATCTGTCCCATGTAAGTAGTAAGTGCTTGGACGTGACCATGAGACAAAGAGTAATAGAGAGTGTTTTAGTGCGGTAGGAAAAACAAGTCGGAAAAGAAACAATTTTTTTCTCCTCCTTTCTCCAACTCTCCGAATCTCCGAGTTTTCGAGACCCATCTTCTCACAGAAAGAAAAAGAGATGGAGGACAATTGAAGCTATAATTTACAACTAAATCTAGAACTAGAACTGGAACAAGAACGATCGAAATAAAGCTGGGTCTCAAACATACCATGACAAAATATATGTATATACCAGAAGGATAAAATTGTATCAACTATGATGGCTGCAGATAGACAGATAGATACATGATCATGATACACGATGTGAAAAATTAAGCAAAAACTGTAACAGTATAAAATATTGCTGTATTACACGAAAAATTATATTTTATACTGATAGTATATTATGTTAAACAGCTTAATCATCTTAGTTAGGAGTAGTATATCATTTGTATTGTTTGTTTCTTTGCTTACTTTGTTTGTTGGTGTTGGTCAACGACTGTTTAGAGAAAATCATCAATATCTTTTTATCTGTATTTGCAAAGTATCCCGGACGGATTAAAACGTATAACGTGTAAAATTAACATATTATATATGTGTGTGTAATATATTACTGTAATTATATTTTGCAGTATCAACAACTTGATTGCACAAATGAGCAAACTACACCGTAAGAAGTACACGCATACACTTACTTGTATAAAATTCACAATTATTCTGTATTTGTAATTTATCAGAGTTTTGATTGTGTGCCGATGAATATCTTCTTGTATCTATATTTGAGGTTTATATCCATAATTTTATCCGTTTCTGTACTTTTTGTAGTGCACTCAAACTGTCTGTTATGTTTACCCTTAAATTTCTCTCGTGGCATGTTGTACCGTGATTCTATTCTGAAACTGGCTATATGGTGGTGGGATCAATGAAAAGTCTATCGTCTGTCAATATATTTTATTGAGTTGAATGATTTAGCATTCGTCTTTATCTCGTCGTATTATAATATTGTATTGTATAGCATTGTCTTGTGTAATAGAGTTTTACTAATGAGCTCATATTGTCTTCTCTCTCTCTCTCTTTTAATGTCATTTATTGTACCTACAACTGTTTTTGCTATTTCACAATGATGTCTGTATTGCACTTGTTTGAATGGCTTTTCCTTCTTCTTCTCCGTATAAATAAATTTCGAAGGGTGACGGAATGTATCATGTTATATTGCTCTTGTAATTGGTGAACTGATGGATTAGCGTACTCAGTTTAAGACTCCTTGTCAAGAATAACCAGTATGTTTAAAGGTGGAGACAAGGGAGTATTATACTTGTATGCAGGATTATTTATCCACCGTGTGACGACATAAAATTGAATGAAGTGAGAAAGAATGAATTCAGTGACTCAATGAATAAATGTGACGATTATACGATTGTGTGTTGACGATCTTGTTTTTGCCTTTGTCTTGGGGCTTAACCTTATGTGAATCGGCAAGTTTGAAAGAGAATACCAAAGGGGGCAAAACACGCTGGGGATTTTATTTTCCAGACTCGAGAGTTTAAGTTGAGGTTGAAGTGGAGCACCAAAGAAAAGACGGCGAGAGTAAACTCCTATACAACAACAATGAAGAGGAAGAAAGAATGAGCAAGAACGAGAGAGATTATGGCTGTAAGTGATCTCCCCAAGTTTTTCGCCACTTGATCCCGTGTAAAAATTGCATCCTCTTGGTCTCTTCGCCTCTAGCTCGTCTCTCGTCTGAAATTCATCTGCATCCAAAATCTTTGCGGAGCAAAGAGAGCAAGCGTGCTCGTCTCGAGTCTCGAGAGCCAGAATCACAGCCACACAGTCAGCCAGAGCCAGAAAGCCAGTCTAACATCTCCTTACACATCTTTATCTAATATAAAAAGCATCTCTGTGCATATACATATGAATACATGCATAATACACAATGTTTATACACAGTAGGATACAAGGTGGAGGAGAGAAGAGCAAGCACATAATATTATATTGTATCACATCATACGTATCATATCGAAAGAATGGAACGGCGGAGGAGGAGACGGAGAAATGGAAGAGAGTAAGAAGACTAGTATACGAGGAGAAAAAGAGGATGCGAGTCCGTTACACTCAAGTCTATAGCCAACAAACCAACAAGCAACATTCAGCCAAGACGAGGACCAAACCGACGAACGGGCCGAGACCCAGACCGAAAGCGAAAGCTAGGGAGAGACTCTCTAAATGTTATACATACATACATATTATCCACATAGACACAGGACAAACTTTTCTCTGTGTCTTGCTTCTCTTTTCATATCAATATAAAGGTTGATACTTTTACTTACTTACTTACTTACTTACAGCTCTATCATGCATAAGAGTCGGGCATAAAGTTCTGTCGAGATCATACATTTTACGTTTATTGCATAAGCATCTGAGCTGGGTGTCTGCGGATGGCCGACGTTTTTCCGCCAAATAATACTCCGAGCTTCCATGAAGAAATTCTTGTAACATTGTGAACACCCGATATGTTGCATCTACTTGATATTATACATATCTGGTATGTATTGAAAATTGAATGTAGGCTACATTCGTATGTATTGTATATATATGCTGTATGTAGAGTCGGTGCTCTACTTTTTGAACAATTCCAAATCCAAACAATTTACTTTTCTCAGTTCTGTTTTCTCCTTCTTTCCAACTATCTATCTCTCTCTTTCTGTGATTCTCTGAATCTCTCTCTCCCTCTTTCTCTCGAAGATCAATATCGAAACCGGGTTTTCTACGTACATTGATGCTGTGTAGAATATAGAAGGTGAAGGTTTTATACTGCATGTTATTATGTGCATATTTTTGTCTCATTTTTTCTCTAACTGTACATGAAGGAACAACTCTAACTGCTTTATGCATAATATCGCCCATCTATAAAAAAACATAAATGAAACGATAAAATATAACTTTGCACAATAGAGAAGATACTGCTCACAACTACTTACAACAGAGTTTCAGTCATGTATGTATCTATGTAGCTAGAAAGAAAGTTACACACACGGATATGTTTATAGAAAGAAACTCGGGGGAAAAACTAGTGTATCGTCTTTATTATATACATACGTCCCCGCCGTTGTCTTTTATAGATCATGTTCTCTACTGTTTGTGCATATTTTTTGATAGATTTTTATAACGACAAAGGAGACGCGGAAAATAAAGTGAGCAACGTATCCTTTTCAGCTTCATAGTTTTGTATCTTGTATATTATGCATAAAGTTTGATATTGAATATTTTGTGCCATCTTTTTCCTTGAATATATATATTATAATCTACAAACCATTATTTCTTCATCTTGTTTACTACTGACTTGAAAGATTCAAATGAAAATGCGTTGTATAATATTATACAACTCATGGCATGTTAGTAAGCATGTGTATTGTGTATATTATATTGTAAGTCTTATACATACATAGTAAAATATCCATGTTTTATGTACAAATTGTATAATGTATTTCTGAATGTGCTGTGATGTCCAACAAAAAACGACGACTGAACCGATATTCTCTATTAGATTTTCAAGTTAGATGTGGTATTCTGGAGCATTTCCTGCAAAACGAATCAATATTGTACCATCTCTGGGCACTGAAAATTACGGATGTGTATACTTGTGTACAAGTTGTCGTTAATCTTTGGGCCTGATCCTAATGACACTTGATTGCAGAATAACTATATAGCCATGTTTTATTGTGCAAAATATTGTATGTTACATACGTACTACTGTGTATACATATTCTTCCTCCGCGATTCTGATGAATTTGGAGCAACCACTGATCTTTTATATATACTTTTTGCATGGTCTATACATACAATATGTAGTTGGTACACTGTTCACTGAAAAATGAAAACGAGAGCAAGATCAACCAAGACTCTTGGTAATGGGAAAAGAAATTGCGAAATTCAAAGTCCAACGCCTCTGTCTTTCTCTCTGTTTGTTTTTTGCTGTCTGTTTGCTCGTCTTTTTTCTCTTGGCATAATATCATATCGTTTGTTTGTTTACTTGTGAAGATACACTGCTTTGCTGTGTGTTTGTGTGTTGGGATCTGAAAATCTAAACTTTTATTTGCATGCAACTGCTCCAAATTCGCCTACAGTAACTAAGTATGCAGATAATATATAGTCGTAGTGTAGATACTCTCTGCCGTTCATGAAATTGGTATCTATGAATGCAGTTACATGTATCAGGCCCATAGAAACACAGTGACACATAAATGCTTAGAAGACTTTATGAATCCGAGCTGTCTCCTGGCCTATGTACAAAAATTTATTGGCAGAAGAACACAATCCTTTGTACATATGTATATACTCGTCTCATTTTTGTGCATATTTCATATAGTAATAGATACATAAAGGCAAAACATAATATTAATCGGCCCTTTTTACAATGTCACATTTATATCCGTATTCGTATCTGTATTTCTTCCAGTATTCATTCTTACACTATATATACATAAATATTAAGCTGTATTAAAATGAATGGATACTTTTCTCTTAGACTGTGTGTCACCTTGAACCTTTTATAGTTAGTAATAGACCTGAATTGACTTGGGATATGAAAAGACAATTTGGGAATGGGAGAATGTCGAAAGGCAGGGAAAGGAGGCAAATTTCCATCATACTTAACTACTTTGATAATGTATGATATACTGATGTTGTTCGAGTTGAGGGTATAATAACTATTTTTTGTTTTTCATAGTTACTTGTATACAACTCTTCCCTGACATCCGCCAGCCTTATTTAAAGATGGTTTCTTCCTTCCTTAATATACTGCAGCACAGACTACCAATCAAAAGCTGATATTTGCAAACTGCAGTAATATAGAAATGTTAACAATAGTATCGACACTACATTCAGCATTCTACATGTATGTATTTCACCTCTCCCTGTGGAATCCTGAAATGAGAAAACCAGTTCCAGAGACCTTGAGATGAACTATCCCATAATAATTTCCTCTGGCCTTTGCATTACTTATTAGTTTTTGACGTGTGCTCCATATCCCGGAAAACCTGTATTTTCTCACATTTAGTACAAAATAGGCGGGTGATGATACAGAATGGAGGTCAACTATGTGGGTTTCAAATGACCAACATTCTGATTCCCAGTCATTCTTGATATAAAATGAGATTAGATAGATATTCGCATGTATCTATACATGCAGGAATGGAAATTTGCGTCGTTTGGTTGAGGAATTGGAATCGGTGCGTTGTTTGAGAATGGGGCTTTTGGATGTTAGAATAATTTCAAATCTAGAAAGGATTTTTGGGTGTGCCCTTTTCAATATTAGTAGTATTTTGTAGAGCGAGAAAAAGGAGACGCAAGGCGATATACAGTATATATTTTGGTATTCTTCATATCAGGTTAACAACATTTGCGAGCATACAATACACAGCTAGGTGTAATGCATATGTATAAGTATATTTCTCAGTATCAAGGACTGGATCAAAAAGGATTATTTAATATGACCGTTACTTTTAGGACCATTGGGATTTGGATGAAAAAGTTTGAGGAAAGATAGGAATGACTTTGGACTTTTCTTTCTATTCTACTGGTTAATTTCAGGACTAATTTGCAGAATGAGTTTAGACCACTGACGACTCATAATGTTCTCCGTGACATTTCCAATTCCTTCCCAGCTTACCCTCTTTGATATGTATTATGTATGCATGTGAATAGGGAAGAATTTACATGCATAGAATTTTCTTTGACTTCTCCTAAATAATAAGATGGAAGATCCCTTGAGGAAGTGGATATACTTAATACCTAACTGTATTTATATTCGTGTCTATAGGATAGAGAGATTTTGACCATCTTGTTCATGATACGATACACTTTATTGTCTATGACATTTCGAGAATACAATGAAAATCTAGATGAAGTGCTGTATAGTCAACCGTATGGAAAATGGAAAAACGTTTACGCACTGAAAAAAGCTTGATGCGTCATGCCGACGTCAGATTTGATATGAACTATTCATTAAGGTAGCTTTTAAAGCGTCTAAAATTTCTATGCAAAAATGTTAACACATTTAATGTTATGCTAATAAATTTTGAAATGTTGTTAAAAACGCATCTGTTATCTCATTTTATTGTATACAAATATTCTGTCTTATGTTCATCACTGACACAAATATCTTACTCTCTTAGGTACTAAAAAGACAAGTACGCAAGATAATATTGTGCCCCAAAAAATGTGATACATAAATGTCAACGTGCCTCTTTTCAAAACTTAAGTAAAATTACTAACAATAATTATCATAACTATAACAATAGGAGTACTTTACATTTGATGAATTATGGCATGTCTTAGGATACATTAATTATACTGTTTTATACGTATGTATTCTAATTATATCCTGCTTTTTTCACCTTTCATTAGTGTGCAGCGTCAATTGCAAAAAGGTAAAGGAACTCACTCTACTTTTCTACAAATAAATTATGGAGACTATAGGTACACGATTCCGTCGACAAACAAAATTAGAAAATAACAGTATACATTGCGAAAGCTAAAAGAAAAAGAAAAGTGCAATAATTTACTTAATAATTAGACAATAAATAAATGAGATTTTACAAACGACAGTTCTATTACCAACAGTACTTTACACTACTATATAACATTTATATATTATAACAATGACTATATTCAAAACCATTAGAGGTATATATTACTATTATTACGTATTAAATCCAGTGATAAGTGTATTCGTAACATATCATCAACATACTAGACCAATTTTAGGAAACTAATACATTGAAATGACAAAAACAAACAAACAAACAAAAAAAGATCCAGTAGATCACATCATGGTCTCACTTTCCAGAGGAATATTTAAACGCTCATGAAAAATTACTGAAGCTATGTTAACTGTGTAGGAAAATTTTGTGAACTATGTACTTAGATTACAAAATTACTTTTACAAACATACATGATATATTCTACTTCTAAAAATAATGAAACGAATTCAACACTTACATATAATATAGTGAATGACCATCACACATCAATGATTAAATCATTAATTAACTGCAACAAAAAATTAAACTAAATATTTATACTAAAAACAACTGATTGATTACGTGTATTATATAAATTACTTCACGATTAGTAATTTAGTACCATGTTCCTCCTTACATACAACAATATTGTGAACTATTAATACAACATAACACAGAGTGTGGAATGCACAATTGCAAATTGTCATTATTCTTATTTTGGTAATAGCTGAAGTTAGAATATGTAGTAGAGAAAATCAAACGATACATATTTAATAAATTAATGGTACTTTATATTGTGCAAATTTCTACAAAAACCTATTTAACATATTACTAAGAATGAGGGATTTACGTATTAATGTGGGACGCGAGTATACACTTGACTCTCAGGTTTATCTAATGATGAGATTTGAAGAACGGTTTGGTATATGGGACTCTTCTCTCTCGTGATAACATTAAATATGATACAATAATGATCGCAACGTTTCTTAAATGTGTACTAGTATACTTTCAGCGAATATTAACCATATGCAAGCTATAAAAATACTAGTAACTATACTCAAATATAAGAAGATTTCAAAAAATCTTCAAGTCTTTTCTTCGCAAGAATAATTATGTTTATTTAAATTTCTATAATGCGTAACAATTATTAATGCTAGGTTTCTATACGTATGTCTAATAATTTATGAAAATTCGGTATTCTTACACTATACGTATAAAATAACTTAGAGCTATACATAGTTATTAATATTTTCTTCAAGTTTGTAACTTCTAATTGCAAAGTCAGAATACGTACTAAATCATTTCATGCAGCCCAGAATTTCAATATTGTATACCCTTGCGTAATAATATTATGCTCTGTTTCTTACTGAAAAGCATGACCAAGTGTCCTTTATTGCTGAGTAGTTCTATGTATGTATGTACCTTATTCTATGTTTTAAAGCTAACTTAACAATTACAAAAAAGTCAAAATAGGCTGCAAAAATTCGTGGTAGCTTCCTAAAATTCGTACTTCATTAGATTTGTTTTCACATTGGAATGTGTTTCATAGGTATGCATGGGTTAGTGTATAGAGTGCTGGGAACTGACATAATAATATACCGGCTTAAACCAAAATTCAACTCATCGGAAAACCTAAACTTGCAATTCTAAACCGCAGCTAAGGCTGAAACTTCATACAGTGAACGAAAATTTAAAAAATATTCATCAAACAAATGACCTTTTAAGCCTAATATTAATAATTATTATTAATAGAAAAGTTATATACGATAACTATCTGATTTAAAAATCACCGCTCTTCTACTGCAAGCTAATTTGCACTACTTTCATTATTTTACGACTGAAAAACGTAAATGATCTCATGAGATCATGTGATTAAACAGAGAACTGAGAAATACCTAAATTTTTCCATTTATCAGTTGACGGCTTACGTCTTGGTTTTTATACATGAATCCTTCAATTCAAAAGAATCTGTTCCGGTTTATCCCACTTTTCAGTACTAGCATTTTGTATTATACGAGAGAACATTGTTTAAGGCAATATGGAACATTTTAATAACTACCTACTAGACATAATTTGAAGAGTTTTGGCATGTATTCTAGAAAACGCGGAGTTTCAGAATTTTATCTGAACTGAAACCAATGTGTCGGACCTGAGGGTTCCACAAGACCACTTTCATAAGTGGCTTTCAGTACTAGTGATTTTTCATACGCTTCCGTCGAGGCCATAATCGAGGTTCCAATGAAAGACGCATGATATCTGTATGGAGAGCTTTTTATCTGTAAGAATATTAATAAAAACATTTGATGAATTGAAAAGGTTATACATGCATACATAACCATACACAAAAACCATTAAAGAATTTTAAGCAGGAAATACTTTACCTTTGGCTTTATATGTGAAGGGCAAATTTTTGTAAGTTCCATTTCCAAACGTTCTGCAAAACCGGGAATGAGACTGCAACCACCAGTGAGGAAAATGTTCTGTGAGGCTTCTTTCCGAATGTCAACGCCGCATGCTTGAATTGATTTCAGTAGCTGGGGAAAATATAAAAGTTTACACGTTAGTAACCATGTCACAGTTCAAGGAGATTATTAGGTGTCTTTCTTTTTTAATTATTTCATATCATATTTCTTACAAGTTTAGGTAGCCCTTCACAGTCAAGGCCATAATAACCAGGGTCAAAAAATCCTTCAGCAACGCTTCTGAGAACATCTTGACTTACTCCAATTAAATTAGAAAAAGGTAGAACCTGAAAATCATTGTACAATACATATAAAAGCAATCGTTACGATTTTTTAACCAACTATATGAACAAAAAACAGTTTAGAAAAAGAAAGATAAAAAGACTCACGTCTCTTAAATCCATTTCAACGACTATTTCTTGTGAGTCTTGTGATGGCCTTTTTGTTCCACCGCTGACGCAAATAAAGTTTTCAGCAATGAACCGAAGTACAAGATTTTCTACAGGCGTCGATAGATACAGACCATTTTCTTGTGGACCCAGTCCTTGTCTTAAAGAATGTTTTAGTGGAGATCCACCCAACGGAGCTCTACTCCAGCCATGGCTAAAATTTCATATGTACATATACTTATCCTTTAATTTGTCTGACGATCTTAATTTTTCAATGCCATTTAATTTATCAGCGAAAAGGCTTATTGAATACCTAGACAAAATATGTAATAAGTTAATTAATTGTATTCATTTCGGCTTACCTTAAAACAAATCCTGTACTTATGGGAATGACATCACATCTTTCGCCCACATCACAAACTATCCCGTTATCGACTGAATGCGCAAAGAATGCAGCTAGACTTTGATGATAGAGCATAGCGCTACGTGCCTGTTTTATTCGGAAAATAGTTTATAAAATTAAATATTAGATAATATGTATCCGTAATTTGTGTACTATTAATTAATTAATGCATGAATAGTGTACAACATGTACATATAATAAGCATTAATAAGGTTCAAAAAGTATCAATTCTAATGCAAAAATTTCTTACACAAAAGTCTGAAAATAACATTTGTAGAATTTTTTTTCGACAAGTATTATCAACTATCCTGGGTAGAGTAATTATGACTCTATAGTTCTCCACGTTGATATTTAGGTCATAAAATATTTTATCAAACAACACCTTAACGGCCTTAACATCCAGGGTATTCTATAAAAGTTCACAAAATATATCATGTATTTAAAGACATCTTTCGGAGCCATTCATTTAATTTTTGTTATTAGGCTTAAAATAGTCTTGGTTAATGAAATAAACGCTTTCTTACTTGGCATAATTTTGACGAGGATTCAAAAGGAAATCTTATTTTTCCTTTTTTCCTGTTTTCTGGAAGGTATGCATCATTGCCAAATATTGCTGTTCCATCTTCTGATTCACACATCACAGCACTGAAAAATAGCTTCGGCAATGTAGCTGTGAATCAATTGAAAACAGCATATTTATTAAATCTTCCTACCTTAGATTTAACTTCGACGAAATGCAACATTTAATTTTTATAGTACATTTTTTGACATTCCAATTTCTTACGTTGATGTGTTAACACTCCAGCTCTGATATTAGTGGAACCAATGTCAATAAGTACTATGTCCCTAAAAGTTGCAGGACTTTTTGGTAGAACAGGTGTCACATAGTAAACATGAGAAGTCATTTCTTGGTTAATTGCCTCTGCCTACAAAATAAATTCATTACAAATACATTTTACTTCCAGCATTGAACATCGAAACTAAATTGCAAACATTACTGCTGTTAGATTTTTACCCATTTTGCGGCTTCGCCAGTTGAAGAACATTGAAACACATAATAACGACCTTGGCCATCGTCAACTCCAATGATTTTGTTTATCATACTTTTACCCTTTTCAACCTAAACATTTAAAAAAAAAATAAAGCACATTGCTAAAACTGTATGCATAATGAATTTTTTATGCATTCATAGATGTATGTACTGGAAAATAATTTCAGCTTACACCAACAAACTCTACGGGATCCAGAACGTCAACTTTACCACCTTGGCTCAATTGTATTTCTTGAAATATATCTTGACAAGTATCCTTCTGCAAATTTCATAACCAAACAAAAACACGAAATCAATTTTAAGAAATTCCACAATAATAATCTTTGCTGTTTGACAACGTAAAATTTTTCAGTATATTGTAGCTCAAAGTATTTAGTGCTATTTTACATCGTAAACAACTAGTTTTCCAGCTGTCAGAACACAGTACTTTCTCCTCCACGCATTCCAAAATGTACCCTTCTTTCGATTTCCACTTAGTATCTGCATATGGCCTGCCATGAGTTCAAGGGAAGTTCCAAGTTGACGACTACAAGACTTGGGCTCGCACATAATGTGTAATCGGGCGAGCATTGGTTTCTTTAAAAAAAAAGGAAAAAAAATGATTATACGATGAACTTTAAAATGTGGAGAAAGTATTACATATTGTATATTTTCAGGAGAGTGAAATAAAGAAAATTTACTGGATCCCAATCAGAAGGAATTTTAATGTGCTTGGTAATAATCTCATCATTATTGGACGCCTCTTCCCCATCGTTGTTCAAACTTCCACTTGCAGAGTAGTCTAAAACTTCTTCAAAGGATGGGCGACGTACATCAAAGTCTTTAGGTATTCTTTGACGCAGTGTTTCAGAACTAAAATCTACAGATCTATCCAACTCATGCTCACTTTCAGTATCGGACGACGACATTTGGCTCTCTGTTTCTTCTATATTTTTAAAAATGTATACACATGTTTTACTATGCATTCCAAATAAGTTGAAATCCCGAATATCTATAGATACATTTTCAAGCATAATAAACATTTTAATGCATAAGGACTTTGAAAATTACCTTGAATTACTTCGAGACCTGAATTTTTTAAAAATATAAAGAGACATTGAATTATTTCATTACATCACATTATACTGAATTATGGCGTCAGTACAGACTGCATATATAACACGCAATACTAGCTAATGACCACAATTGTAGTATCAAAAAGTTGTGTACCGTAATCATTGAAAGATGCGTCACGAAAGTCATCGGTTGTAAATAGCTCATAATCCTCCGCAGTACCACATTCGTCATTTTCAATTTTTAAGCCCTCTTCTTCCTCTTCTTCAAAATCTTCTTCGTCGCTGTCACCTCCGACAAACTCATTCTCGTTCTCGTATTTTACATTCTGGGCAAGGAGAAGTCTTGCAGCTTGTGGAATTAGATTGTCTATTTTGTTACAGAAACACAGTCAATAAAAATTATGATGTAGGCACATTATGTATTTTACTGTTCTAACACATTATGGTACATAATATATAATCCAAGTTCTCATCGTTAGACACATGATCAAGAAATGATTTTTGAAATGGACTCAAGATTTTACACTTGAGTGTCGAGTTTTTTTTCGGCATGACATAACTTTTTATTTCGCATTCCGTTTCCGTACAATAAAAAAGAGCAAAAAGCGTCAATGCTGCATAGTCATTCTATTTCAGCAAATTTCAACACGTGCATAACATACCAACAAAAACCACAACACACCATCATCATGTCTCATCATGACTGTAATAATTGTTGATTGTAGTAGTAAAACTCAAAAATTAACAGGTCAAAAAGTATACATCTTATAGCAAGGATCGCCATATTTTTATAAACTATCAAATGTTACCGCAGGATATGTCGTTACCAAAACATTTTACTGCCATCATTTCCAACTAAAATAACAAATTCAAGAGAATTTCATACATACACATAAAATGTTACATGTACTTCTGGCTTCTGGAAGATTTTGGAGTTCTCGTATTTCCAATTGCTTATTGCTTTGTCAAATGTAATATTTACTAGTAAATATAACATGGCGCGGTAAATACATTTTGATTACATTGTAAACAAAAGTTTCATCAAAGACGTATCGATTTGCCTCGTATTTACTATTAGTTAGATACTTATTAACACATAATAATATTTTGAAACAGTTGTTAAGAAAAGTCGCTCCAAACGTCGTTGAGTAATATTAACAAATTATTTATTTGTTTGAAAATTTTCTTCTACGTAAACATTTGATAGATTGATAAAAGATTGCGATGGGGAAAGATTCACCCCTTATAGGAAATGCATAGGCGAAGGCGGCAAACAAAAACAACAACTTACCGACATTTATATCTGCACTCGCTTTTGGTTGGGCGTATATAAATTCATTCGATTTCGGAACATCGTAAATAATCTATCCAGCGTTCAACATCATAATCACAGCCAGAACACACAAAAACAATTATATAATTATAACAATGCACTCAAAACAGGGATTCAAATTAAAATGTAATAAAGTGTAGCAACACAGAAAAAAAGTTACAACTCATGCTCAATAGTTCGTGCACATTGTACAAAAGTACTGTTCTATTTTTTCACTCTTCACACTTTAAAATTGCAACAAGTCAGTGTTTTACTATGATGTATTTGTAAATCTCGATAAATACTTGCTACTTGCTATCAGTTTATCTAGAGCATGCCGTGATGCATTTTGTATAATGATATTTTGTGCTAAAAGTTTTGATCAAAAGACGGGAGGATAGTAAATAATAAATAGTACTGATTGAAAATTATATTGAGGGAACAAGATGGAATGCCATTTAAAATTGTCAAAAATTGTAAGGGGAACGGAGAAGCATGGAAAATGAAAGGCTTAGCGTTAACTTGTAATTTTTTTGAAGTCTACAGTTTAGCTTTAGTTTTGCCGAAATAAGCGACGTTTATATTTCATCTATCTTGCAACACCCACCGACCAACTTAAGCCCAGAAACGAAACTAAATTAAGCTTGTATAGAACATAGAAAGATCCCTACATTATATTATGTATATACATACAAATATGCTATTGCATTACACGTACAAACTACATGCATACACGCCAAATGGTTCATCATATTAATATTATATCACGTCTACTTCTAACTACTCTGTATTTATCTACAATTGTCTACACACATCACACATTTAATATACACATACACATGAATGTATGTACGTATCCACGACTCCCTTTGACCATGTATTATTATCCAAACAGACTGACATAAGCAGAATAAGAACATTTTTCCAGCTCTGCTAGGAATAAACACACGTACATATTTACACACACACACACACACACACACACACACACACATCATAGCATAATACCTGTTTTGATTCACTTCACCTCACACTCAGAGGAAAAGACGTAATGGAAAAAGAATAATAAGACCATCATCATCCTCATCATCATTACACCGTGTGTATCGCAGACATTCGTATACGAATACAAATTCTAGTGCAGAGTAAGCAGTAGTCAAGAGAAAATTAAGTATAGTAAATATTCAGGAGCTGCATGCACGCATTTAAAACATTACAGAATAAATTTCGCTTTTAACTTTCCAAAAATTTACTCCTGCCGTAGTACACGATAAGGTTTGTGGCAGTCGTAATGGTAATTAGGTTTAAAATTCTAGTCCTACTACTACATATTGGCAAAAGTATATCTGGTGCATGCACAATAAATATACATGTATACATGCATATAATATATTAAATATATATGCTTGCATATGCAAAGTTTCCAGTAAAAATTATTACAGCAAGTGTGTGGAACACAAAAGAAACATTTTACAATTTTGACAGACAGAATGAAAACATACACAAGCACAATGTGATAATAATGTAATTGTACGACTGAAACATGCAAAAAAATTTAATGGATTGCATGTACAAAGTAATAATTGAATGGTATGTAAAAAATAAATACCATTGTAAAATTTTACAATCCCAATATATTAAACTGGATAATAATAACATTATGTAATATGCATATACCTGCCAGATTTTCGTACCGTAAAATCAGTACATTTTGCCCTCGCCAAAAATTTCATTTTATCTAGTGTAGGT
>JAQIVE010000973.1:0-29097 GCA_034698285.1 Sminthurinus bimaculatus | reverse complement strand
GATATCATTTGGAAGAAAACTGAACTATTTCAGTATGTATATATATATATATATATATATACATTGCCTTTAAAAGATGAGTAGTTGATGTACTTACACACAGATTGATACCCTGAGAGAATTACTATACAGTGTATTTCGAAATTTGTATTTAAAAGAAGTTAAGGAATAACAGCAAAAATAATAAGAATGCAGAATGAGATACCTCATGATGTTTTGATAGCTCTATTTACCCAGACTATCAGTTTCTAAGCCGCATCATCGTCATCAGGATAAATCAGTTTCAGTGACCATGTTTGTTGTGTGAAAAGCTCCTTCTTCTTATCCAACTATCGAAACGTTCTCCGCCGTGTCTCATTTCTTATATTTGACACAGTGGGATTTCTCACGACTTTGCATTATTTGACAATATGATTGAGTTTCCAACTCAAAGCTGGTAGGTAAATTGTAAATTAATTAATTCCTATACATTATAGTAGTATAAAATATAATTTCAGTGTCCATGACTGACTGTTTTGGTATAATTTACACTCATGATTGCATCCTGCGCGGCTCACAGTTGTTTAAGTTATATCATGTATGGGAATCCATTATGTAGATAAATTCAATTGTTTTGGGTGTTTTGGTAATAATATTCTGTCAAAATCAAAACGATTAGAGACTGGGATCTCACACCTTGCAGGTAAAAAGTGTCATATAATGTAAGTATGATAACCTTTTGTCTGAAGTTGAGTTTTGAACTATTGGGTTTTTCAAAGTGTTACTATACCATAAGGCACTATATGTATGTATACATGTGTGTAAATATTCAGCAGCAAAATATCTTCTTCCTTTGAACTTGTCAAATTGTTTTAAATTTTGAAAATTATTTATCTTACGTGTATTTATCTTAAGGAATAAACTTATGGGTGAAACCTTTGTAAATATAAGGTGAATTTTCGTCGTGTGATCTTTTAATAAAAGCACGTACCTTCTTAATTGAAACGTTTAATTACAAGTTGAATGTTGAAAAGTTACTCCCTTTCAGAACGAGGACTGAACGAAATTCTTTGCTGTAGGTCTATTTTCTATTTCATTTCTCACTATGAATAAAAGCAATTCTAAACGTAACAATAATAGTAAAAATAAGCTGAGGGTTGTAAAGCGTCAGCTTACAACGAACTTAATTAAAATGGCCACCCCGTTGATGCTCTTGTGTCATGAAAACTGTAGGTCTGGACGAGAACAAACCCCGAATTATACACGGTTTGACGTAATAAACGATAACTTGACCTTTTACTTGAAATAAAGACGTAAGACGGAGTGAAAAGTTGGGAGTGGAAAATCTTAAAATATCAAAAGACTGTGTATTGGTAGCCAGAATAGTAATCCTGATGTAATAGTATAAGAGCAAAGGAAAAAAGAAACTTATCATTATTAACTAGTAACCACGGTGCATGCAACTCTATTTCTAGAAGGTAAAATTTGTAATGGAACATTGGAGAAAGAGAGGAGTTCTATTTCTGTATGTATTTCTATTCTATAGACTCAGAGGCTGCAAGCTGTGACGTTGTGATTAAAATGTTATGCAATAAAATGGTCTTTTGTCAATTGATTCAAGTCGGTGGGAAACTATCATTTTCCCTGAGCATACACGTTATGTAACTTGCTATCAAGTGGATGAATTAATTATCGTTGAACGGGCATAGAAACAAGTGAAACCACAGCCAAAAGCTATGCTATAAAATATGTGCATCCATCGCATTTTCCAATGATTCACTGTAAAAGAGCATGTTGGGCGACGGAAAACGAACCACATATTATAAAACTGTACAAACTATACAGATCATGACCATGTTGCCCCTGAATTTTTTCAATTTCAACATTATCTGTTTTTCTTCACTTGCTCTATTGTCATTCAAATTATCCATAACTGAATATATTGAAGTACATATTCATAGTGGGCTGATAAAAATGACGTTTTTGTTTGATGGTACATACACACATCGTACCAAGACAAATCACAATATTGAATTTCAAGGTAAGAGTGTATGTACATAAATAGTGATAATAATCAACGTTATTATTATTATTATTGTAAATCTTAAATAAAATCTCAAGCGAGCTCAAACAGTCGCCATGTGTATTTTTCCAAAAGAAAGATACCCAGAGTCCAATCCAAATTCAAAACACTGAAAATCGAGCAAAGGGGGGTAACAATAACACGCTTTTTCATGGTGATGAAGACCATCAGAATAGACTGTATACAGAAAATATAATAGAAAACAGTAGTCAATGGTCACAAGTGAAATTATTTTTTCTTTTGTTTGTTCCTTCTTCTTGCCTACATCTACATCAAAAGGCTCTTTGTGTGTGTCTTTTTTCAATGTTCAATATATGTAGATTATTTCATCAGAAGAAAAATGCAAAGGGCCAATCGACCGTTTGAAATTACCTCCTTCCTTTTTGTATGCTCTTGAACACTCTTGAAGTCTTTATTATTGTTGTCGTATCAGCTCAGTATTCAGTATGTCTTTTGTGTATTACCTCGTCACAGAAATTTTTCCTAATATCCCATAGCAAAACGAGTTCACTTTTCATCTGTTTACCAATGTGTGATTAAAGGAACAACAATCAAATTCTTTACTTGTGTTCCACCGTCAATTTTACATACTCACACACTTCCTTGTCGCTCCGCAGTGTGTATAAGATTTTGTCGCCAAAAATAAATAAATAAGCATTTTCATTTCAAATGGATAGTCCTTTGAAATGGAGTTTTGTCCATGTTTGTATAGCTATTCAGACATATGCCGATAGCAAGGTATCGACGGTATCTCTTACATATGCATTAAAAGTACATTGTTCACCTTAAATTCGCCCAACACATGCATAGAAATTTACATGCATAACAATTGTGTGTTTTTATTGTACATGAAAAAGGGAAAATCGATCTAAAGGTTTTGATTAGTTACAATTTTAAATCAAGGGTAGCTTCTATTTTCCTCCCTTAATTTCTTTTTATACATTTGCCATTACATAGAGAAGTATATAGTTGTAAGGTTAAACTCAGATGGATGGATGAATGAACGACTCTATTGTAATTGTAAATCAGATTTGATACAAGTTTGTTATGTCGATTACTTGGCTCGACTTAATGCGTGCCTGAACATTCAAACTCGTCCATCAAACACATTGAGACAGTTGAACTACTGCACTGCATTGGCGTTGCCGAGGCGGCAGTTTCTCATGTGAATTTTTTTCATTCATCACTTGTGACTGTTCTTCGTTATCTGTTGTGTGTCCGATATCATCTTGGATTAATAGAGTGCGTGTGATGGCTAAAGTTAATTTGTTTTTACAGTTAAATTTTTCTCAACTTAAAAAGTGCGGGTGGGTCGAGTCTTAAGTTTTTTTAAGCTTTTCGCCTCTTCATTGTAAAACTATAATGCAACTAACATAATAATATAAATTTGAACATTTAAGGAAAGTATGGAGGCAAAGTTGCCGTGAAAGAGCATGCATTTATTTTTTTTTTTCGTGAGCATCATCATATTCTTAAATATTCTCAACATTGTCTCGAGATTCATTCCTTTTTACGATTTTAAGACAAAGTGAAGCAGTGTGAATTGTGATATGTTGATTAGTGATTAAATATTAAAGGGCGCATTGACTGACGGCCTAGCCGAACAAGAACATTATGTGCAAAAATATGCATATACCTATAGAGACGTTTAAGAAAATGCTCACGCAGTTATTCACCAGTGCGTAAATCGCATGCCTTCGTTATTTTTACTGGTGTATTGTGAATACATGTATCCAAAATTTTCTCTCATTTCACTCATTATTCATTATGAATATTGAATGAACACTTTTAAACAACGATAAAATGGGAGTAAAGCCCCCTTTCCATTTTTAAAAACATATACATACCTCAATAGAAAACGATGTAAACAGCGCCGTTTGTATTAAAACTAGGAATAAGTTGTATAGTTAAAGAGAGTTTTAGGTTTACTCACACCTTTATGTATATTATTCCATAAAGTTTTCTTTGTTTTTTTTTCTACTAAAATAAAGAGCAAAAGAGTTGGTGAACGGGAAATGCCTCGCGATAAGGATTGGATCGATAGATTTGAGATCCGAGTGAATCTATATTTTACAAAGTGAATACCTGAAGAAATTTATCGAAGGAGGAACTGCATAAGAAATTTTTTATTGTTTCATGTGATTTGTTCCTGTAGCACAAAGCACAATCGCCATGTTCTACTTACAAATCCTAAGTTACAGTTAAACCTTTCTTTATTTGCCATGAATTATGTATTATCTTTTTGGTCTGTGAAATGCTTAAAAGTGAAATGAAAGAAAAAAACGAAAATATAGTGTAATTGTTGGGACATAGTGCAGTAGTGTACAAATTTGCTGCGTAAGAAAAGTCCGAATTCATCGTGTAATCGCAATCCGTCTTGTGGCATTGGTTTTTAAGTTTGAAGAAATGTACATTATACTTACTTATGTCTTACGTTTACCTTCCGTGACAGAGTCAGAAAGATTTTCTTTGGTTTTGGAATGCTTTGGCAGCATTATTTAGCAGTGAGAGCAGGAGTTGAAGACGAGAAAAAAGAAGAGAACAATGGACATGAGATTTTTAGCTCATTGTCACGCTGCCTTAACTGAAGCGTTAAAAGCTTAAAAGTAAACTTGGAAGTTGTGTAGTTATTCTCTTCATTCCACAAAAATGATTTTAATACCTCTGCATCTTCTCCACCTTCGTTAAATTCTTTTCTCCTGCATTTTGCACAATAGTGTGTGTATATGAACTATAAAACTTATAAGAGTGCGAATCCTCTGTAGACCCTGACGTATACATAATATAATACAATCCGTTTAGAAGCGACATTAACCAACAATTTAAAAGGTAAAGTAAATGAAAATTGAGAGTCTATTTGTCGTAAAATGGTGTACAAAGTGAAGTATAGTAGTAATAATATATAGCATTATATTTGTAATAACACTACAAATACAATGAAATGTTGGCAGTTGGCACTGTAATGTGGTTTGTGGGCTTATCTTGAGAAAAATACTATAGTTACGATTAGATGAAGAAATAACAAAAGGATTCTCTTTCTGTGCATTTTCTTTGCCGTCTTCTTCATTTTCACTGTCATTGTCATCCATATAATAATAATAATAATATAATACTGTTATGAGCAATAAAATCCGTGCATTACAGAGGATATTAAATGCTGCACAAATGGACTTTTGACTCGTTTTATGAAGGTCACTCTCATTTTTTCTCAATATGAGGCTGAACTCTTCTTTTTCCTTCTGAATTTTATCTTTGCTTGTGTTACCTGTTACCTGTAAATTGTCTACTTCCAATACAGCATCATGAACTTACATACATATTATTTTTTAGATTCTGGTAACAAGTAACAACCTCAAATGTTAAAATACTTATATTATGAGAACTAAAATGCAACGCATCCTAAACTTAAGAACGCAGAGGTCATATATATTATGCATTTTCAACTGTCTTTTCAATCCGCTTGCTCTCGTTTGTCTCCTTTTCCTTTGCTATCGCGAGTTTGTTCCTTTCCATCGTTTTCAATATTGCCGACCATTTACAACTGCAATTATTTCAATCGCCATAAAGAATGCACGAATGGCCCAAGCTTAAGAATTTCCCACTTTGGTGCATTACAACGATTCAGCATATTAGTATTGAGTTTTGGAGATGTTGGATGGAGTTTGACATTTTTTCCTAAACCCACCATAAACCTTTAGTGTCAACTTAAATGGAGAAAATAAGAATACGAATGAAGGAGGCTATATTCTTCATACATTTGCATCTCCTTTTTTCTTACTCCTCTTGACAGCTTACAAAAGTCTCTCATTTCCTTGATGAAATGCTTACTAACTTTATGGAGATTGGAATCATCGATATTATTTCCATTAAACTGTTTATAAATGAATTACCTCGAGTTTTCGGCCTGAATTGAGTTGACTTTCTCATGCATATGTTTTTTTTGTGCTTGCGAGAAACTTTTTTGTGTAAAGTTCTTGAAATATTAATAATAAATACATATGAACACGCCTGGTTTGTACTGCTGTTTGATGTGAAAATACTTTTGACTACACGTTTCACCTTCACAACATTTTTTTTTGTAAAGGGAGAGCAATACGATGCTAAGGAAAATTAGTCCAGAGTAAAATAGAGAATGAGAGGTCGAATTTATAAAGAGCGAACCAAAGTCCGCCTCCCTATTCGTACGGTTATGATATAAGATTTTGATTGCAAATCAAACCTGTGAATATAATTTATACGCATAAAGTTCCATCAACATTGTATGTATCTGCATGTGCCTTGGATTAAATCTGATACTAGCAGAATTTCCTTTTGTTATTATACTGTCGTACTTTATGTGTGTAAGTGTTGCATAAGGTATGTGTATGTTGGAAGATCATTTTCAGCCTCCTCATCCTCCTTCTTCTTCCCTATTTATCTCTGTACAATGTTTATTCGAGGATGAAAAAGTCTTTTAAATACTGAACGTGGCTGAACACGACTTGAATAAAGCATGACTTTAAAAAGGAAATCGCAAGACAAGACACCAATAAGCCCTTATGGCTAGTGTAGTATAGAAACTTTCCGTACAGAGTGCCCATAAAAATCAAGAATAAAGTTCATAGCCAAGATATTATACATTGAAAATTTTAATGTGTATGTGTGACCTAGCCGCCGAGACCGAAAGATGAGGGATGAAGCCATAGTAGAAAGCATGAAATAGTGTAATGTCCTCTCAATCGCCATCTCTTCAACCACAATTAATAATCCACGATGATTTTTTTACATTTTTTCATGCGGATAGACTAAATCATAAGAGTGCATACATGCATGCATGCATGCATGTACAATGTACAAACTTATGCATATATGTACGACAGAACAGAGATGAGATGATGGTAATGGCGATGATCATGATGGTATTGAAAATGGTATTTATACCATGTATGTATTTGTTGCTCTCGGTTGTTTCATAGTGGGTTTACGCATAAATTACTGTGGAGGAAGAAGATATCATGTTACAGGTCGTAATTTTCCCTCAGATTTTCCGTTAGTTGTCCACGTTTCTCCACGTTGTTCATAAATTTATGCATAAAGTCCATGTAAAAGTCGCATGGTGTAAAAACTGGTCAGAGATAAAATTCAATTTTAATTTTCCTTTTTCACTCATACTTTTCCATATCATACATATTCTGTATTATTGCTCGATTTATGTAGTATATGATATTACATATTTGGCTGGTATTAAAATTGAACAACTTTTTTGAACAACTTGAAAGTTAAAATATTTTTTCAACCCCACGAATTGGCATATTGTACAAAAATAGCAAGCAACCGAGTTGAAATTCTCAATATAAATGTGTAGAACCATCCTTAAAGTTAAGAAAGAATAGCGGGCTATTGCAATTTTAAGGAATCCTAAAACGCAAGACGGCTTTTTATTTGAAACATGTTGTTTTTTCCTGAAAACAAATTCAAAGCAGTGCCCTCTCTACAATTTGATTTTAAAACGTAGGCATAAATTTGTCTTGTATGTAGGATTTAAAACGAATATGCTCTAGTCCATTTTTTGCAGTCGAATTGTATTTCTTCGATATCACGTCAAAATATCTGTGTGATATTCAAGTTCAGATCTCAACCTATTTTTGTACCAAGTATCAGAAAAATCATCTTGTTCTGAATTTCACACATCCATGCATATGCATGACTCGCTGATATGACAGTACATTTGTTGAAAAATATGATGCAGTATATAGAGGGGAAAAAAGTAGTCATAGTACTTTATTTCCACAATGTATGTATGTATAAAAAATTGTATCACGTCTTTATTGCACATGAGAGGAGTACATAGAGAAGTGTAATAAAAATGACATGTTTTGCATGTTTTATCTTGTGATTTGGTGAGAGAGAGAGAGAGAGTGAGGGAGAGAAGACAACTTTTGCAAGTAAAAATAATGGAGGGTGGCATTGAGGAAAAATTGTCAAGAGTTCGTAGTACATAACATACTTATGTTTATAGGAAGGAGAGAATTTACTACTGTATTGTTGTTGTTACTTGTAATGTCATGTCTCGTTTGATTACGCATATCTGTGAGATGATGTTGATGTTGACTCTGGAGAAGTCAACTATAAAATGAGAAGACGACAAATGTCAACTTGAACTTGAAAATAATTCGCATCATTATGCACATGTATAACTATTCCTGTTGCAAGTGAAGCGTATATTTACCTGTTCTTGTTTTCTATAGGTTTCTCATACGGAATCAGCAACTTTTTTTTGTTTACCAATCGTGTGAACATACTTACATTTTTCATCGCCATTCAAATACACGTGATAGTCTTTTTGTAGAAAAATATGTGTTTAAAATCCGTTTTGAAGTAATATCGAAATTTTTCTCACTGTCCTAGTTCTTTCATGAGAAATTTATAATATCAAAATTTAAGTACATTGTTATGACACCAAGTATTTTTATCCAAGAGATGAGACTGTTTTCTGTGGAAAACGTTTGTCGAATCTAACCTTTATCGATGCAGGCTTGAAGTGGGGTTGATTGCACTCTGAGGGAGAAGTACATAGGGGTTGAAAATCTTAGATATGACGTGCACTCTGTGAGTTGGACTTGTTACTACAATAGTTTTAAGACTGCTGCAGTGATGGCGTTGAGATGTCTGCGGTAGTTTCGCCATCATTAACGTTGCTCTATTGTGTATTATGATCCCGTCTATTCAGCATTCAGAGAGTTGACTGACTGCTCCTTGGAATTATTCAGATTCAGCCTTGTGTAAGGACGTTTGCATTTTGTGCGTAATGCATTGTATAAGAAATATAAAGAAAAAGGTGGCACGTATAGGTATAGATGCGTTCTTTTGTGAGCTGGAGAAGTAGAGGTGAAAATTAAAAAGAATGTGATTGATAGACAGTTGTACAGAATACTGGAGACCGCCTTGCTGGGCTACTGGGCATTTTAGCTAAATGTCGAAGAGAGGATCATCAGGAAAAATGTAATTTGAGTAAATCGGAGTTGGTGAACATTGACGAGCTATTAGGCAGTCAGATGTTTCCCTGTGATTAGACTTTGACGTTCGACGTTCGATGAGATTGTTGGACCGCTCTTGCTTCCTTCACACTCATAAGAGTCGTTCTTATAATTCAAAATCTTTTTTAACACCCTCCCCTTAGTTCACTAAATAATTACTTCTGCAATGCTTTCTAGTCAATTTTGTCGCAAAATCTTAAGCCCTCCACAAACTTGTTACAAATTTCCCATTAATGTCCAATATTCCATCCACATGTGTCAAATGAATTAAGTTACTCAACTCCAACCTAAATAAATAAAAAATGGTGACCCCCTCCCCGTGGATCTTGACGTAATAAAAGAGCAGCCCCTTATGTATGTATCTATCAGTTATTTTTTAGTCCACATGTCAATGCCAAATCTAATGATAAAGTAGAAGCTAAAGTTAAAAGAAGGAAAATAAAGTAAAGTAAATGACTAATTGGGCTCTCTCAAGCCTCTTCCATTATGAATTCAAAATGATGATAAAGATGGAAGTCTTGTATTTTTTCTTGTCAGTTATGTAGTTTTGAATTTTCAAAAGATTCCAAAGAGTCCCTTCGTGTGTCTTGTTTTTTGTTTAAAAACATTTCTTTTCGTTTTAACCGCTTGAAATCTATTTGAAATGCAGTAAATGAGCAATTTTACATGAAAGCGTTTCACAAAGAAAGACAGCAATTGTATCTTGGACAGATATTTTCCGCACAAACGCAGTAGAAAATTTGTACATATTAAGGCCACTTTGTTGCATTGTGTATAGCAGTGTTCTGCTGCTACTAATACTATACTAAAATATATTTATAATATACATTGTAATACTCACATATTCAAATGAAGGATTCTGCTACTCAAGTCTTGAATACCCTTTGGTTTGGCGAGTGATCGAAACATTAAACATGTCCAGTATGTGTAACACCTATACTCAACTTGCCTTTATGAGCATGCAGCCTTTAAATTTGGTGTTTTGTAGATGCATTATTGCACCTCACCGCCGTATTTGTAAAGATGTATGCATGCATTCTTTGGAGAAACAAATGAGTTTTCCATTTTTGTAATGCAAATACATACATAGTATGCGTTTTACTACTCTTTCCTCCATAGTTGTGTTGACCATTCTACACATTTTATTTCCCTAAACTACAGCAACAATGTACGTCAAACACAGTTTATGAGGGTTGTATATTCATAGAACATGCAAAACATGTGAGTACAAAGTACCATTCAAAATGAGGTTTCTTGTGTTAGTTGCTACTGGATATTGGAAATATAGAGCAACAAAACAAAGTCAGCTTTTCACAAGCGGAAGATTTCTTTTGTGACAGTGTTTATGACTTTTCTGAAGGCACCTTTCGTATTATCACTGCAGTGTATTCTAGCCGAGTCACTCTTACATAATAATTAATATTTTATTTAAACGTTGAGCTAATGTACGGCTCTTTCTCCTATCGCTCATTGTTCTGACATGATACAATATATGATTCGAGATTACACAAAATTCATGTGTAATTGCCATTGTGGTTCTGGCTCAGTTTTCTTGGAATTTCTTTAGTTTGCTTCTGTCGACTAATTTTATGGCCTGGGATCTCTTTTCAGAAATAATTGTATAACTTTTTAAGGAGAATGTACTCTTATTTTCGTTGGTCGATGCTTTCGTTGGCTGCTTCACATTTTTGCCAACCTTTCGCAGGAATTCGTAGTATGTATAGTAGTATCATGCTGTTGTGATTTAATTGGAATAGTAAAAGTAATACACATATGTGTAAGCAAATTTCAGGAAGAGAACTTCAGAGTCTCGTTTAAATTCAATGCATTACTATGTTTAATTCTGCCCAGTTTAATGCAAAGTACGATACTACGTACAGGGAACAGTATGTAGTTTGGGCATGCATTTAACAAAGTGTAAATTCCTTCAATGATGGGAATTTATCTATGCACACAAAATACAAAATATGACAACAAAAGAAGAGGAAAGCAAAGGCAAGATATAGGAAAACGAAAAAATCTTCATTCTAACTCCAACCTGCAGTTTGCCAGTTTTGTATTAAAATTGCCTACGCACATTATCCACGCCACACTCTCGGAACTCTTGATTCTTGTTCTCACAGCATGTCACATACTTTGAGCACTAAATAATGACGTATGTATGCATGTAGATTTCACAATGGATTGTGCGGACTAGGCCAGGAGCTGGACGAATAAGGATCGCATTATTTTTTTCCCTCGTCTTCTTGTTGTTCAAATTGTGCCTGTCTCATTAAGTCTTGGAAAGCCCATGTCAGCTGCATTTTCTATGCATTAGTGTATTATGTTCAGTGCAATCTTGCATTGTAGTACAATGTATGTAAATTATCCATTCACAATTATTCAATTTCTTTGGCAGGATCCACACTAGCCATTTACATTGCTTAAAACTGCTGTGCACTATAAGATCACTCTCTTTCACCCTCTCCGTCTCTCTTCTTTTCTTTCGAGTACAAATATCAAATATCTGAAGAGCTCAGTGCGGGGCCGTTGAAGTATTTTCAAAAATTTTGTAGATATATCAGTCTTCAAATAATTGTAGGCATAAATAAAGCCAAGAGATATAGAATGCACCTACCAGGCTATATATGTCCGCACATTTAATATTTATAACAGTGACAAATGCTGAAAAACTTGTGTCTCTATTCTTCTCTCGAAATTTCTGGTATAATAAATAATAATTACATTATATAAGGCACGTTTACAATGTTTTACAAATAGCTGTGATATATTGTCGTTGAGTAATAGGGGAGGTATTTTGAATTAGCTGGAAATAAATAATTAACGTGGTAGAAAATTTGTAAAACTATTATTGTTAGTAGTTTAACGCATGATTTGATGAGATATTATGTCAAATTACCATCCATTTTAGCTTTCTGCTTATAAAAATATGCACATCAACTTATTATTGACTTCCTCCTTTTGAAACTTCATATTATGTATATCTTTATAGTATGTTTGTAAATATGTGTGCATGTTCCATTAGTGCAATATGGCACTTTCCCATTTTGGTTAAAACTTAATCTTCATGCATGTGCTCCTTGGACAGTGAATGGACGATGTGAATGTTGATGATGAGTTCATTTAATTTACAAATCATCTAATTGTCCACAATTTGTCTTTCCTTAAATTGCCGTGTTATGATTCTCATTTGTACAGAATTATCATTGTTTTCTTTACTTCTTGTTCTTCATCTGCCCACACGGTATGCTTCCACCGTATCCTTATCTAATCTTGCCTTTCAACTGTTCTCGACTCTTTCTTTAATATTTCTCTTTATCTCTCTCTCTCTCTCACTCCGTCCGCACTTCCATATCTGATCACTTTTAATCGTCCACAGAACTACATAATAATATGATAGTCGCCTACCACAATAGTATAGGAACAAGCCAAAGACAACTTTAAGTACAATCCTAGCTCGTATTAATATAAAGTATGTACAGTAGTTCTTTTTCATATTTTCTAATAGTACATTGGTTGGTAGTTGGTACTGTTCATATGGAAAAAATAATAGGTTTGTGCTTATGTATTTTCCATTTTTCGAATGTCCGCGTGTACTGTGTGTAGTAACGAAAAGTGTTTTTTCCCTTACAACTAATAATGATAATAATAATAATAATGCATTACATTTCATTAGACTTTATCTGCGTGTAATTTAAATTAAACGTATGTGCACAATGTATGGTCGTATGCATTATTTTTGGTAATTTGTCAAAAGTTAACATTTCGGAATAATGAATGGTGCACACGACTATATAATTTGGATCCATCGGTATTACGGGCCATGTTTATCTGGGATCTGTACTTGTATATATGCCAGTCGGAACTTGGATTTGGATGTAGATTTAGGTCTAACTCTTTAATATTGTAGCATGTATTAAACATTTAACATTAGCGGCACAGTGATCAAATAAAAAAAGGAAAGTCTAATTGACTCTTGCATCATCACAGTTTTAGCTAGCGTAAAAAAATGAAAAAAATGACGGAGATAAAGAATCTTCATTGTTAACTTCTCACTTACAGTCACATTTGCATTTCAATATTATATAGCCGCATGTTGATATTCGATATTTATATTTGTATGTTTCTTTTCACTCAACTTTTTATTCGTTTGTGTATAGAGGACGAGAATGAGAACTTTTAAAAGTAACAATCAAATATCAAATATAATAATATGAAAAATAAAAATAGGTACATGTTTTCATATGTATAGAAAGTTGCGCCTCTCTTGAAAGGAGGAGAAGGAAATACAAAAGCTCTTGTAAAAATTCTGTCTGTGTATAACAACGACAAGAATCAACTGAAAACACATGAGCTCAACTAGGATTTTCTTTTGACACAGCATAAATAGTATAATACAGTCCAAATGCTCAAAGTATTTCACATTGAGTTGACAAAGTGCTGATTTCAACTAATCATCTATAACAAAGAAAGAAAATTGAGCATCTATGAGGACACAATAACAGAAAATACAATTTTGTTTCATCATGCTGAAGTAAGAAAAGCCAAAAGTTCTATATTTATGTTTTTGCAGTTATTGGTGAAAGATACCTTGGAATATATTAATAACCATAATAATAACTTAGGCTCCAAATTCTGGCAATGATGAATTTGGCTTTGCAAATCCGACATTTTGGTATCCCTAATCAGGTTTAATTCCAAAATACATACGTGTAAGAATAATGTATGTGTGATTTGCTGTAAATTTTGTTTTTCTTCTTCACCCATATAGAAAGAAGATGCATAAATCATTTTGCACAGATCAGTGTCATTCGGATAGTTAGAGATTTTATATTTGAATGGTTTTTTTTTCTCTCTCTCTCTCTCTCGCTCTCTGTCTTAGGTACTGTTTCGGATATTCCATGTGTAGTTGTACAATATTAAGTCTGATATAAATAATAGGAGCTGATGCAACACTGCAATGATTTCTGCAATCATGTGTTGTAGAAGGAATAAATACAATTCATTAATCAAAGATGGAGTAATTTCAGAAAAAAATTAAACTAGCATGACTTGACGTGTGTCTCTGTGTTCCTTTGGTTTTTATTTAAGAGGATCACCTCTCATCCCATAGACACAAGCTCAAATATTTATGAATATGTACTTATACTTACATACATGTAAATAGTAAATACATAAGAATAAAGGTGTACTATGTCAAGATCCAAATTCCGCTCAAGCCGATCCAGTGTGTTAATGAATGAATAAAAGAATACGCAAATGTATATGGTATGAGTTTATCAAGTATAATAATACGATAGTGTAATAGCAATAATGGTGATAGCGCACTGATACCATGAACAAGAATGACACAGACAGGTATGTATATAGACAGAAATAAAAACACACATGTACGTATTTTGCGGCGATCAGAGTAGTTATGTTATATTTTCTTGGTCATGAGCTTTTCTTGCACATGTGTCTATATGTATATATATTTGGATGAAGAAATCGACCAAAGACAATTTGGCTATACTCGGTATTGGCAGACGTCAACCTGAACTCTACTTGTGCTTGTTAATTGTACACTTTAATGGTGTTCCTTTCTGTCTCTTTGGTGTCGGTGATTGTATTAATAATTGTAGTCGTAATTGAAATGATGACAAAGACAAGAAAATGATGCATTGTACTACACACTGTATCAAAATAACTACTGCAGTTGGTAATCCTTCGTTCTCTCTCTCTCTCTCTCTCTCTCTGCTCGGACTGTTTGGAGTTGTGAAAAGAAAAGGGAAATTAACATAACGAGTATCAATATTATCATGTTTATGCAGAATTGAATACAGAAGCATGTATCCTCTTTCCTACTTCAGTCTTTAACCGCAGATATTCATATGGGTTTTTATAGACACGAAATTTCTGTAATTGTTGCTATAATTCAAAGACCGCCTAAAGGATTGTGGCAATCTTTTCATTTTTGTCCCATTGGTATATGTAAGTGGAACTTTTGCTCTCGATCGAGTTTTTATGTTTAAATTATCACAAATCTCATTTATGTACAATGTATGTACGACGAAAGGAAAAATACTGACTAATGCATTTTCAATACCTCTCGTGCTTATTTACAATTTATTGTAGAACACGAGGATATGAAGTTAAAAAGTCGGAGTACCAGAGCCTCACGATTGCTGAATTTCGCAAATTATTTGACGTTAAGTGCAGTACTAGGTGCTAAAAGCGATATCCATAATTCATAATTTGATACTCACGGGGTGTATTGATTAATTTTCTAATATTTACGCTGGTATTAACTAAACTAACAATATTTCGACAAATTACATTGACAGAATTATTTTGTAAGCTAAATGATTTTTTTGCAGTGCTTTGAATTGTGAAACTACATGATATACTTTAGGCCAGACGATTTTAAAAATGTATATACATTTTTAAAATCGTTTAAAAAAATAAAACTTTAAATATATATATGTTGTATGTGTCATATGTCGAATTTAGGTTATGTAACCGACAAATTTGTACACAGTAGAAACACATTTAGTTAAAATTCTTTTGAGTAGTACAGTAAGTATGTATTTCTCTGTCTCTGTCTCTGTCTTTGATGATACGTGTATTGTATTCATGCCAATTGCAATATCGAAGAATTGAGTTGGAGGAGTGAAAGGTACATTTTCTGCATCAATGTCAGTGTATCATGACTGTGACTCTATTGGTTGTGTTAATTTGTAGGGTAGTTTATTTGAAAGGGTAATAATATATACTTGAAGGAAGATTAGAGTCAAGTATTATAGCAATTATTGACATGTAAACTAATATAAAATAATAATGATTCACAATATACGTATACATTACACTTATTCAAATGGCCATACGTACATACACATCGTGTGTACTTTGTACGCATATGTAATATGTATAATACCTACAACTGACATGAACAGATTTAAAACGAATATGTATCAATTCGTGTCTCTCCCTCTCTCTTGTTTTCTCCCATTTGCCATTGTGCGGCGTGCCTATTGCAAAGTGAGTGTGGAAAGGATCTTTGTGCTCGACTATTATACACATCGTGTCTCCTCTTACTTACGTCTTTAACATAAATACAATACAATGCTTTGGATACATGTATGTCGAACGAAAGCAATAGGAACAAGAACAAGAAGTTCATACTACACTATGTAATGAAATGAAACTGAAGAGGAAAAAGTAATTTGTACTTTGACTTACTTTATGTATGTCTTATGTATATATTTGTACAATACGGTTGCATAAACCTTGTGTATGTGTGTGTGTGTGTGTGTAAAATAGGTGCCTGAACCAGATGATATATTACATGCATCTATTTATTTTGTACAATGGACATAATACCTATGTACAATGTACAACCATACGTACGCATTACAGGCAACCTGTAATTTGCATAGATATAATTGTATAGCATGAATATACGAACATTGTAAGTATAGTAGAACGATCATAATAATTTCGTGAGCTTAACTATGTACATTGACGAATAGTTATAAGTTCAAGTATTTATAATATTTTTTACATAACCGGCAGTCTCTTTCAAATACCAAACAATACTGTGAATGAATTTCTACACATGTGAATGTGAATGTTTTTCTCTAATTTCCCTATCATGCAACGTACAATGTGTGCATCATTACTTGTAAGTAAAAGTTTAGACCAACATCATCAAATGATATCACATTATCACTAGAATTATATAAGTAGGTAGATGGATATTCCTTTAAGGACTCGCTTATTGAAAATGTCGCCATACATATTCATTATGTCCATAAGAACAAGAACATCCGTTGAATTTTTGTACTTGAGCCGCAGAGAAATTAATAGCTTTGCAAATTAGTACTGCTGGCTATATTTTTTCTCTAAGCTCACTGCTCTGATTTTTTGGCGGCGGTGACATAATGTCCCATTCTTATTAAGTAGCTGTTTCAAGTTGAGTAGAACATTGGACTTTGTAATTATTTTCTATTAAACATTGTAAAATTGCAGCCAAATTAATCATAGCACTGTATACTGTGTGGTTTTGAATAGAATAAAAAACCCATGTTTTCACTATTTGCACGAGGAGATGTTATAGTAATGTAAACTACTAGAATTAGAGGGAAAATCTATAGATTCTTTTAAATATTTTTTTACATAAACTATAAACTACAGTATGAAAATTCAACACAACCATTTTAAATACTGTAATGCATACAGATTTGACTTTAAGTTCATACTGCCGAGACGTGTGGGCCATGAAATTACAGCAACATAGGTGAAAACAACAAAACACGTCTATTTTTATATTCATGACAAACGGATTTTAAGTGAGCTCACGAATTACGTATTTATCAGAATAATAATTATTATTATTCGTTCCATGGAATGGTACATAGTGAAAAAGAGTTTTGTACTTAAGTACAACGTGGTAAAATAATAATGTTTTTAAACTTGCAAGCAGGAACAAACTGTTTTTCTTAGGAGTCAAAGTATTTTTTTTGCTGTATCAACTTGGCTTCCTTGTAGTCAATATTTGAATGAAACCAACGAAATTCTTCGATTTTTGTTCTATAGGCATTTCATTTTAAAACACGTTGTAAAATACAGTATGTAACTATATGCATGTTGTATTTAAGCAGCTGTTGTGCTATTTGAGTTTGAATTTTGAATTCAAAGTCCAAGACGAAGTGAAAAATAAGCCTCAAGTCAAACAGGCAGACACAGGCATGATGTATACACACGAAATTTTTTACTGCTTTTACGAAAGAGTAAATATGCATTCATACATACACAGAGACTACAGAAGAAACTGTTGACTGTAAATTTCCCCGTAGTGTTTTTTACACCAAGCTCAGTAGACATTCAGAGTTCATATTTATTTATTTATTTATTTTATTTATGTTGAAAAGATACGTTTGTGTTTTGTATATTTATTTGGCATTGCATTGTATAGTATCGTATTTTGTATTGTTACAAACAGTTGTATTGATTATTTTACTGGGATTCCACTTGGCGTGTGCATATTTCTCTCCAATTTTTCCTGTGTCTCAACTTACCTGTAAACGTAAGATGTAAGATGCTGCAATGCTGTATGTACAACACAAAACGTAATGTAATGTCCAATGATGTGATCAGATAGGAACTTGATAAAAGTCGTGGTCGTCGTCATCTTTATGTTTACGTATAGTTATTATATTGTATTATATATTATTCCTTTTGGACTGACCAGCGACAACTGTCAACTGTCATTTGACAACCATCGACCATGAATATGTCACCCTGTGTCAATAAATAAAGACACAGAAGTCGCCTCATTCCTCCTGCTTGACTTGGCTTGTCTTTGTTTTGTGCATTTCTTTAGTTCTTTGGTGGGTCATTTGTCGCCTTCATTTCACTTGTCATTTCGTTTATCAGCAAGCATAGAGAGACGCTTCTGTGTATGTTTGGTATTTGTATTTTGTGGGGTACTTGCATGGAGCTGTCTTCCCTCGTTATACTGTAAGCATCTCTAGCTCGTTCTGTTCTTTATTTCTTTCTTTCTATAATCCAATCATCCCATGAATGAAGAATTCCAAATGATTGGACAATGGAATTTTTACCTTCAGCCTTTCAAACAAACACCATTGCAAAATTTTGTTTTGAGACTCTTATAAGACACAACGACGCCGTAGATACAAGACACAAAGACACACATATAGACAATCCGTAGCTTTTTTTTCTTTCACATATATACAATCGAGTACACCCTTTCTTCATTTATATCGCCTGTGTATACATTATACATGCATACACATATTCTTTCTCTATTCTTCCTTGTGTAAGATTTATCTGCAAAATAGAATATTATCTCCATATTATATTATATGGTCGAATTTATCTCTCCTATATGTGAGTGGTGGCCCAAACACACACACAGAAAGAGCAAAAGTAATAACAATAATAATAATAATATATTGTTTAGCAGTCTCTCTCTCTCTCTCGCCCGTTGTTGTTGTTGTCAAAAGTTGGGCAGGAGCTGAAGATGAAACTGAAGTTGGTTCTTCTCATCCTCAATCTTACAAGATGTTAAAGAAAGGAGTTCGGCTCGTACTTACTGAATGCTGCATATTATTGTATATTGTATGCGTGTGTTCGTCGTCATCAGTCTCATATATGATTTGTTGAATGATGTGAAGGAGAAAGAGAAGATCCGTTTGCCGATAAGCCTTTTAAGAACGAGGCAGTAATGAAATGAGCCAAGTTGGTATGCTCATTTCTAGTTAGTTAGTTTGTTGTGTACTTACTGTGTGTAGGGCTTGAAATAATTAGTGTACAAAAAGGCATTCCTCTATAAAACACAATGCACAGTGTGCTTAGTTTCAAATCTGCATGCAATTTTAATGCATACAGTAACCAGTAACAATATTATAAAGGGAGAGGGAGAACGAGATGAGAAGAAAATTTCAAATTCTTCTAATTTGATTTACTCATGATGTCTCTAATGCTTGTGTCTTAGGTCTGTTGCAATTTGCAACTGTATTCATCTTCTTCATTTTCCCTACTTATATTTCTTTTCATTTTTTCACACCCACGTTGATTTACACACACACACACATCATGCCTAATTGATTTTTCATTATGTTACTGTAACATGAATTTGGGGTATGAATATGTAAGGGCATGGAAAACGTAAATGGGATAATCCTGTTTGAATTTTAATTTTTTCCCTACTTTGAAAATTTGTATCCCTAATAACTTTTACAATATTAGTAAGGGTGTAAGAATCGGATCGCTAGAAAATTTAAGACCAAAGTCTTGCGATTCATTTCAACAGTCCAGCACTTTGGCTGGTTTGCTATCGAAAGTTTTAAACGCAAAAAAATGGGTAAAGAGTCAGTTACCGCGGTTTCGACGTTATTGCGTCATCGTCAGACTGGCGTACTTGGAAAGATATAAAATGCGACCTGTCTGTCCGAAAGCTAAACCCAGACTGAAGGAATTTTCCTGTATTTGACTACCCAAGCACTTCGGTTTAGTTTGAAGTCACAGTGAAATCCAAATCAGCTCAAAATTCAAACTGACGAAACCAAACAAAGTCACAAATTCACCCCTAGGAAAAAGTACAATTTATTATTTTATAATCCCATCGGTATGTGGAAAAATTTCATCTCTGTTTCCTCAATGCTCATCAGCGCTATCAGAATTTTCTGTGATAAATTATATATAGTTTATCGTTCAAGTGTTGCACAAGCCAGCCAATCAACAGTATAATATTAATAGATTGTAAAAACAGCAACGGCCAGCAATATCTTTTTTATTTCCGTCATTAGTTGATATCATCCTTGCTGCAGTGTATATGCGCTTGGGAATGGGAAATCGACTTTGAATCTTCTTGATTTTTGATTATCAACTATCAACACAAACACAGCTCATCGATTGAATCGACCATTTGTTTTTATTATTATTGGCGGTCGTCATTATGCATCTTTGCATTGGTGCTGGGAGCTTATGAGCACGACGATTACAGATAAAACGATTGAATTTGATGACGGACGCGCATTTAAATGACTAATGGTGGCAGTTATTGCCTTCTCATAATTTATGAGGTGGTGTCGTTCTCGTCACCGTCATCGTTATGTACTAGGTCTTATTAGAGCCGGAATTTGTCAACTTTGACCATTCACACAATACTAAACTATACATATATAAAGGGGGCCTTTCATTTGGCGAGCGTTCAAAATGTAAAATCGAGAACCGCATTTAAGTTTATGACGGCAATTACACGAAAATCTAATGTCCTAAAGTGTTTGTTATCTAAGAAGTTGAGTGAAATGAGAGAAGGAAAGATGGAGAAAAAACACAAAGTATCTAAATAAGTGCCGACTGCAAACTGCGAAAATCATCGTATCTCTTCACACCACTCGATGCAGCTGACACATATTCATGCAGATGCATAGTACGCACTATAAAATGCAAATTCATAGATACATATATACGTGGAAGAGATGTACATAATGTTACCTATGTATCACTTTCGCTTTTCACCACTGGCCTCTGACGTTCCATTCCATTCCCTCTCATTGTCAGCCGGCCTTTGATGAGTTAGTCACTTCCATATGCCATAACTGAGCTAGTTACCTACTTCTGGGACTAAAATTTTCGTACGCATTATTGTTATTACGTACATTTTTTTACTTACTACAATTATCGCAATTCCTCAGGATCCTTCCGTCTACTCTCATTTCCATTCATTTTTAAATCCTCCTGTGGAGTATTTTTGTTGTATAAGATGACTTATTTTGGTTGTCCGTATTATACTTCACAAGAAGATGAAATTCTCGACACTTGAAATTCTTAAGCAGTTCAGATTCAGCTGGTAGTTTTTCGTTTGTTTATGTACAACTAACACTAGACACCATACTGAAGTTCTAATTATAATAGTGACGATCGTGAAGAGTTGGTAGTTCTATAACTTTGTACACACTCTTTTGCTTCATCGACTTTTCAACATATACGCACAATGTATGAGTTAATTGCGCTTACAATTTGTACAGTGTACTCATTAAGGCGAAATGCGTGTCTTTGGCACAATTAAAACTGTTATTATTTCTATTTCTACTAGTATTGCTATTATTGCAAGCTGCAAGCAACTAGTCGTATAGTTTGGTTGTTTGTCCACAACCCACTGAAGTATCTTTATTACATGTATGCACAAAGTTAATTGCATTATGTTTTGTGGCAAGTTTACATTGTTATTCGTCCACATGTAGAACAAATAGAAGATGGAAGTTACATGCAGGTTTTATTGTATGCATGTATAGGGAATATATGCATTATGTACAATGTACATACCTAGATGAACTCGAAATTTGAGTCTACATTTCTATTTCATTTGTTTAGTTTTATGAATGTGCAAGAACAGCAATAATAACTTGAAGAAATAGCGAAATAGTGTCAAAGTTTTGGAATGATACAAACTGCGAACGAAGGAAACGTGACTACAATTCATCCTTCCAAGTGAACTCGGAACAATAATAATATGTACATTAAATGTGTTGAGACTTTCGTAGGACCAAACACAATGCTAAATACCATTGAAATTGGTTTGACCAAGCGTAAGTAAGTTTTGAAGTTGGGAATTATTGTAAAGTCTGTCATATTCATACATTTACATAATAGGTGGGAACCTATCTCCATGGAAATAAAATGTAGACATAAATGTACAGCGAAATAACAATGCTATGTACATAAATGTATACATTTTCTGCACCCGACCCTGATTGTCAGGTCAACCTAGACTTGGTTACATTTTTAATGTGAGAAAAACAGCGATTCTGTGCATTTTGACATCTTCGCTACATAAAATCTTACATTTTACTGTACATTTACATGTACATTTTGCTATTTCAGTAGGGATGGGTTCCCGCCTATTATATTATATGCCTGCGTGTATATACATGTACAAAAACACATGCATAGTGTGTGTGGAATACTAAAAGCAGCGGCAGTTTCATTTAGTGTTTAGGCAAATGCTTTACATTGCAGAGGCGTCCATAGATCCATGGTCTGTCTTTAATATAAAATTGGAGTATAAAGTAATTGGGCCACATGGTATGGCCACCATCTTTTTCTCTCGCTCCTCTCGATAATATTCCAGAACCCTGATTACAGATTCCAGTCAAAGGGATGGCAAAGAGAAAAGGTTCACAATGGAAAATCATCTGTGTACTGACTGCGTATTACATATAGGACATATTTGTACTGTATAGAATCTGTGTGCTCGTGCTCTCTGCAAAATTTACAGCTAACCCAGACTAAAGAGTCGAGGTCAACATGTAGAATGAGGAGAGGGAGAAAGTGTGAGAGAGAGATAGAAAAGGAGAGAGAGAGAGAGAGAGATAGAGAAAGAGAAAGAAAGAAAGGGTCTATGGAAAAGTCCAACCGCTGTGAAATTAAATTACACCGAGGTTTATTTTATATGAATATGTATGTATACATGGACCTCGCCATCTCTTCCTCTTTTCATTCCTTTTCTCCCTGTATTAAAGAGGATGGTTGATGGCCGATGGTGCGAAGAGGGACGAGCAAAGAGGAAATGTTGGACACACATAAATTCTTCACCATACCCTCAGATCCTGGATCCTGACTCGGCGTACAAAGTACGTTGCATGTGTTTGCACACGCTACGGTTGTATATTACATATGGAAAATTCCTGTGTGATCAGGGAAAATTCTCATGTACAGCGGTATAGAGCACTTGGAACCTATGTTGCTAGGCCTGTAGAATATATTATGTATTTATAAAATAAATAAGGGCGAATCTAGTTGTCGTCTAGTAGCCTCAGTGAAAACGAAAGAGAAAGTGAGAGACATGCAGTCATTTGCCAATTTTTCCAATCTAACATTATATAAATTAAAAAAAGAAGAATGAGCGAGCCGAGTCGTTGCATCCGCCTGAGTCTACTCCTGAGTTTTCTATATCGTGCCGATGTCGTGTCTGCATTTGATGTTGTTAATATTGTTTTAATTATTATTATTGAATTTTGAAGAAATACTTTCTCAACACTTTCTCCACTTTGATCCACACTTTCCTTTACCTATCCAACTAAAATATAATAATATGATGAAGAACGAGAAAATTTTAAAACTTCTCTTCTATTCCTCGTCACAACTCTTTATATGATGAACTACAAGTCAACAGAACATTAAAGTGTGAATCAAAATATCACATTTGTTTTCAAACTCATTTACATCTCTTTTGTCTAAAAGGATATCGGGGTTTTTCTACCAAAGTCTCTGTTAGCAGTAAGCATTATGTAGTTAGCCATCCTTGTTCTTGTCTATCTGCGTTATTCTCACAGCCTTGAATTTTGTTTTGGTCATGCATGAGCAGGAGCAGGAGCTGGGGCTGGAAGTTTGTTATGGGAAGAACAACTCATGTGAAGTAATATTACAAGGCTAACTACTTTCAAACAATTGATCCCCTTTAAAAACAGCAATAACAACAAGGTTCATTAAAAGAAAAAACTTTGAATATTCGGTTCAAAGTTGAAGCCTGTGATTAGTTACACGGGGATGTACGAGGTTCCGTTCTATATACATGTATTTATTTATATATTATACCGCTTTCCTGGCGCGTTTTTGATCCTCCATGCATTCTTGTAACTGTAGTTTAAAAGTTTTCTCTTAAAAACTACACAAAAAAGACAAAGTTGCGGGAGAAATACACAACACACAAGCAAAATATCTTACAAATTGGAAATCTGGCCTGTAAGTTTAAAACAGAGGCAAAGCCACGCGGAATTACTCATTTAATCCCCTTTTGCCAAAGCTCAACAACTTGGCCCAAAGTGCGACGTTCTACGATCTAAAACTTTTATGAGGTTATTTTCAAAATTCAGACAATTTTTTTAATTGAGAAAAAGGATGGGGCCTATCTAAAATTCACAAAAAGCTAAGTAAATAGCTCAACTGCTGGCGCAATGAAATAAAATAAATTGTATAATTAGACGGATTTTAAGTATATAGTCAATAGGAGTAATTTTTCATTGTAAGCTTCGTGCATGGTTTAGTCAATAAAGGCAAAAGCGATTAGGTACGCAGTTTTATTTTGATTTCAGATGAAGATTAAATATCTACCATCGATAACGACAAGTAATGGAGACTGTGTACGTTATGCATACTTATCTCGATAGCATTTCGGCAATCGAAATCTCCATTTCATTTGATCCTACAGTTTATTTGCTCATTCTCCCTACAATGCTACGTTCCACACATGAAGTAATATTAAGTATAGTTTTTCATGGATTGATATTCAAATCGGAGGGTTCAGACGATCAGTTTGTTCAATTTCAGTCGGGTGTCAAATGTATTGTATAATGAGTTTCATTTCATCATTCCGCTAGAATCAACTATACCCTACTACTTGTTTGTATCGGAAACTAACAGTTAACAGTTTTATGATACGCACACGCTATTTCATCCCTGGCAATTATACAAAATCACAAAAATGTATATTATGCATGGGTAAGTTTTGGTGATGTTGCTGTGAGTTCAGAGACCCGCAAAGTCATGCCTTAATATTATCTATTGTATCATGTTCATCAATGATCCTTCCATTAGACAATTACTAATGGGAAAACGAGTGTAAAGTAATCACGTCCGTCTCGTTGCTGATGCATTAGACGAAATACTCTCGGAGTGTATAGATTTTAGTAATGCGGGCTTAACATGCCACATTAGCCATCAATAGCTGCAATTGCAATCATCACTTTATTGACGGTAGACACACATTTAACTACTTATGCTACACGTATATTGGGCTGTGGGCCGCGGTAAATATTTGAGTGTCCGATATCACATGTTTAGCCTGGCGATGCATCAACAACCTCATATGTACTTCGAACACCAACATGAAAAACTATCTTCTTGATCTGCATCTACAATGTGATTAGCAGGAGGTACATAAGCCCAACGCTTTAATGCTTCGGACTCAAACTTTGGTGCGAGATGCATTTAAATTATGATAAGCAACCTTTTCATAAGTTTGTCCATTAGGCTCCATTGGGCTTGAAAAGCAACTAGGGAAGAAAGAAGCTCATTTAAGAGTGCCAAAAGATAATGCTGCCAATAAGTATTCATTTTGACCCCACTTTTGTCCCTTTAAGGATATTTTGAGGATTCTGCTAAAATTTTTGGCGGCTGCCACTTCTCTATACATATAATAATATGTATGTATGTAATGTAATGTAAATATGGTGTATAATACGAGATTAATTTGCCCTGTTTTTTTTCGTTACAAGAAAGTGTGATAAATCAGAAGCATAAGCTATTTAATTCTTCAAGCTTCATCAAGCCATAAAATATATTTTTTGTGTACCAACTTGCAAAATACAAGACAAGAAAAAAGAAATTGTGCTTACAAGTTAAAAGTAAAGGTTCAAAACTAGATTAGTCTGGCATATGCTGAAAAGAGCAACACAACACAACACCCTTACTTGATGTTTCTCCATATGGAGGTAAATGTAAAGAGAAAATGGAGGAAAAGTTTGTAAAGGGAAAGTAGCCTTACGTGTATATTTATAATATGTATGGGCGCACACACACTTCCCTCTGCTCCTTCTTCTTCTTAATATCACGGGACGTTTTTGTATAGTGTTTGATTTACAATTTGCATATGATTACTATGCACACACCGTGCCTTGCTCATGAAACGAAAGGTTGGACTTGTCAAGTGAGAGCCACCGCTTCACTATTCACTAGCCTTCCTTCCTTTTGCATAAATTTATGCATACAAATAAATAGAGCCACATGCGTACATGTATAATGTATGTATAATGCATAGTGTATACGTAATGCGTACATAGCCATCCACACAATTGCAGCCAGCTTTCTCCATCCCCATGATTAATGAATGAATAGAGGATGGGAAACTCATTAAACTTTCAGCAAACCACACACTGATTTTTCCACGATGAGAAAGTAAATGCTCGCGAGTCAGCATCCATGTAAATTATGCATAGTTATACCTACGTATGCTATGTATATGTACCTATTCATTTACCATTTACTTATGTTACTACGCTTCTTCGCTGGTGACTTTAAACAACAGGAATCAAACCACACGTCCTCCTTTCCTTGTCTAGCTTCACTCCAACATAGATAACCAACACCTACGTGCATATAACTACATACTTATAGGCGTACAATATTGTACGTGCATAAACATCGGATAAAAAACATCAAAATGTTTGGTGCAAGCATTTTACCATAATATATTATTATGCATTTTATCATTGGTTTACCAAGAAGGCATAATCATCGTCGTCATCATCGTTATGGGGGGGGTTCCATCATCCTTCACACATCGTATGTTACACAAAAAACTTTCATCTCACTCTGCCGCCGTGAAGCTCTAACTATTTCTCCATCCCCGTGGACCTTTTTCTTCCTTCCTCCCATTTCATTTTTTACACCTGCTTTTCAGTTCGTTTTCTTGAACATATAATATTTTATGTCAAGATAAGTAAGTACATATAAGTAGTTGGGTAGGTAGAGAACACAATGCATGGTCGATGTGGTGTGTGTGTGTGTGTGTGGAAGGTTTAAATTTTAACGTCGTATTTATGCTAATCATAATACATAACTGATAATGTTGACGATGCCTAATACCTCAATTCGAACAAATGTGCATTTTTTTGTGGTTCGCCCAACTTGCAATATTTTGGCTTTGGGGATGGTAATATTTGTAATACATGTATTATTATGCACAATCGAAGGAATATTAAACATCAAGGTTTTTTCCGACAATATCTATTATATATTACACATTTTCTCTACTGTTTTGATAAGTAAATATATAAATACATAACGCATCACTAACGATAAGTATATTTGTATAAATACCAATGATAATAGTCTATATTATGCTTTAAGCATTTCAACTGACGGTATGTAATCGCTTGAGGAACAAACTTGCTCCAAACAGATTAACAGAAACAGCTGTCTTGCCCGTGTTTGTATTTTGTCCACGAGTTTTCAAACTCGTGAAATCCAAATCTAAGTCTCCGGTACTTGAATTAATCCAGCACTGCCATGCAGCAGGTATATAGTTAGTTAGTATCTAGTGTATGCATCTACTCGTATTATTTAGGCGTCATCCACAAAAGACGTCACACTTTGGGGGTGGGCGGCAGGTGAAAGATATGTCACCAGTACTATGCTTACACATACATAGCAAAAACTTGCATCAGTGTGACATGAAGTGGTGGGCCCGAAAATCATTTTTCATGCTTTATAGACATGAGCTTTGCATGGCTTGACCACCAGTCGTGATACATATGTACTCAGATTAACTTTGTCTATTGTGTTACTGTCCCTTGTTTCAAAAAGCATCAAATGAAGCACATGGAAAGTACTCTCAGTTTTTAATCAAATTGCGGCTCAAATTTTACCTTCGCCATCTATTAGCATAGAGAGAGTAAAATTTGCGCCGTGATTGCCCCGGGATAGGATTTACAAGGAACATATAAGATTTCTAGGGATTTTACTTACTTACTTATATCACTGGTATGTATGCATAATTTCATGCAGCTATAATATTATTTAGGGAATGAATCTATCCCGCAAACGCCGCACATCCAATCCCCCGAATTGAAAAGTATAACAACATAATATACTGTACCTATGGATCCCTCAAAGGAACAAGTTTACCGAAATATTTTAATCCTCAACTTCGTTGTAGTGGTTATACTTACAATGCAGTCAGTGGCCGCCTGTATAGTCCATACCAACGTACATACGTCATACGGCGTATCATGTATTGTGCAAAAGATTGTAAAACCTACTTAGGATGTCCAGACTACACATACATTGTCAAAACTGTCAATTTACTCTACTATTGTGAAGAAAAAGATTAAACTTGAAAGGAAGCAATTTAAGCAATGTGCTGTGTATTAACTGTACTCTATTTAAAGCACTTTCACAGTGGTACAAATTTATTGCCTCGGAAAGTCCGGCAGCAACTTAAAGGAGAAAAGGAAAATAACGAGAAAAAGAGAGGATCAGAACAGGCTGCCCAAAATCCATTCAATCAATATCATCAGAATAGTTTGAAATCCGTGTCTGTTAAATACAGTAGTTTCGATTTCAAATTGAATCAAGGATAGAACTTCCGTTGCCGTATACTCATGTACCTATTATAATATTATGCTTCTATAGAACTTATAGAACGCTGTCAAAAATATATCAGTATACATACGTAAAAACGTTTTGGATATTCTTTTACACCCACAGAAATGTGGGTAAAGTCCACAAAGCTCAGCGCAGAAGAAAAAAGTAGCACAACATGTATATACAAACAAACCAAAATTGATCAAAATGCTGTTGAATCACAAGGGATATAGTTGCGGCGACTGTCGAATAATGTTTGATTTTGAAGAAAAGTCCTTTTTTAAAGTAATGAGTTTTCCAAGCTCGGTATTGATATCAGAATAATACGCCAGAGTTTTGAAGGCGGACTGCCGTGGTGGTGAAAGG